>PVIW01005541.1:0-104547 GCA_004026585.1 Noctilio leporinus | reverse complement strand
TTGCCTCTGCCTCCCCCCTCCCCCCAACCCCCTTCCCCCTAACCACTGAAGGCCTATTCCTTGTATTCATATACTTGGTTCTGTTTTGCTTGTTGTTAGTTTTGTTCATTATTGTCCTGTAATGGGTGAGATCATATGGTATTTGTCCTTCACTGACTGGCTTATTTCACTAAGCATAATACTCTCCAGTTCCATCCATGTTGTTGCAAAGGGTAGGAGTTCCTTCTTTCTGCTGTGTAGTATTCCATTGTGTAAATGTACCAAAGTTTTTTGATCCAATCATCCACTGACGCCACTTGGGCTGTTTCCAGCACTTGGCTACTATAAATAGTGCTGCTATGAACATAGGGGTACATAGGTTCTTCTGAATTGGTGTTTCAGGATTCTTTGGGTATATAGTCCAAGTAGTGGAATTGCTGGATCAAAAGGCAGTTCCATTTTCAGTTTTTTGAGGAAACTCCATACTGTTTTCCATAGTGGCTACACCAGCCTACATTCCCACCAACAGTGTATGAGGGTTCCCTTTGTCCCACATCCTTGCTAACACTTGTTGTTTGTTGATTTGTTGATGTTTGCCATTCTGACAGGGGTGAGATGGTATCTTACTGTGGTTTTAATTTGCATCTCTTTGATGACTAGTGATGTTGAGCATTCTTTCATATGCCTCTGTGCCCTTTGTATGTCTTCCTCAGTGAGTTGTCTGTTCAGGTCCTTTGCCCATTTTTCAATTGAGCTGTCTGTCTCCCTGGTGTTGAGTTGTGTTAGTTATTTATGTATTTTGGAGATCAAACCCTTGTCTGAGGTATCATTGGCAATTATGTTTTCCCATACAGTTGGTTCCCTTTGAATTTTGCTGATATTTTCTTTAGCTGAACAGAAACTTTTCAATTTGATAGTCCCATTTGTTGATTTGATCTTTTATTTCCTTTGCCCTTGGTGAAGTATCAGAAAACATATTTCAGTGTAGGATATCAAGAAGTTTACTGCTTATATTTTTCTCTAGGACTTTTATGGTGGCACTGCTAATGTTTAAATCCTTTATCCATCTTGAGTTTATTTTGGTGTATGGTGTAAGTTGGTGGTCTAGTTTTATCTTTTTGCATGTTGCTGTCCAGTTCTCCCAACACCATTTGTTGAAGAGACTATTTTTACTCCATTTTATGTTCCTTCCCCCTTTGTTGAATATTAGTTGACCATAGAATCCTGGGTTAATTTCTGGGGTCTCTATTCTGTTCCATTGATCTATATGTCTATTCTTATGCCAGTACCAGATAGTTTTGATGACAGTAGCCTTGTAGCATTGTTTGAAGTCCGGTATTGTGATTCCTCCTACCTTGTTCTTCTTTCTCAAGATTGCTGTGGCTATTTGTGGGCATTTTTGGCTCCATATAAATTTTTGAAGTATTTTTTCTATTTCTGTGAAGTCTGTCATTGGTATTTTAATTGGGATTGCACTGAATCTATGGATTGCTTTAGGTAGTATGGACATTTTAATGATGTTAATTCTTCCCATCCATGAATATGGTATATGCTTCCATTTATTTGTATCTTCCTTGATTTCTTTTTCTTTTTCTTTTTTTTTTTTAATATTTTATTTTCATTATCTTTAGAAAGAGGGGAAGGGAGAGAGGCAGAGAGGGAGAGAGACATCAATGTATGGTTGCTTTTCACCTGCCTCCAGCCACAGACCTGACTGGAGACCTGGTTTGCAACCTTGTTATGTGCCCTGACTGGGAATCGAACCTGCGACCTTTGGGTTCGCAGGCCGGCGCCTTCTCCACTGTGCTACCAGCCAGGGCTTCCTTGATTTCTTTCTTCATTGTTCTGTAGTTTTCTGAGTACAGGTCTTTGACCTCCTTAGTTAAGTTTATTCCTAAGTACTTTATTTTTCTTGTTGCTATAGTAAATGGGATTTGTTATTTGCTTCTATTTCTGATGTTTCATTATTGGTATACAAAAATGCTTTTGATTTCTGGATATTGACTTTATATCCAGCTATTTTGCTAAATTTGCTTATTAGGTCGAGTAAGTTTTTGGTGGAGCCTATTGGGTTTTGTATGTACACTATCACGTCATCTGCAAATAATAACAGTTTGACTTCCTCCTTTCCAATTTGGATACCTTTGATTCCTTTTTCTTTTCTGATGGCTATGGCTAGAACTTCCAAGACAATGTTGAACAGAAGTGGAGAAAGTGGATAGCCTTGTCTTGTTCCTGATCTTAGGGGGAAAGCTTTTAGATTTTGTCTGTTAAGTACGATATTGTTTTCAGGTTTCTCATATATGGCCTTTATTCCCATTTTGCTGAGGGTTTTTTTTAATCATAAATGGTTGCTATACTTTATCAAATGCTTTTTCAGCATCTATTGATATGATCATATGGTTTTTGTCTTTTAATTTGTTGATGTGGTGTATTATATTTATTGATTTACTAATGTACCATCCTTGCACCCCTGGATGCAAGGATGAAACCCACTTGATCATGGTGTATGATGTTTGTAATGTACTGCTGTACAGTTGGCCAATATTCTGTTGAGAATCTTAGCATCTATGTTCATCAGAGATATTGGCCTGTAGTTTTCTTTCTTAGTTGTACCTTGACCTGGTTTTGGGATTAGAATTACATTGGCCTCATAGAAAGAGTTTGGGAGTCTTCCCTCTTCCTGTATTTTTTGGTATAGGTTGAGAAGGATAGGAGTTAGTTCTTCTTTAAATGTTTGGTAAAATTCACCTGTGTAGCTATCTGGTCCGGGGCTCTTATGCTTTGGGAGATTTTGGATTACTTCTTCAATTTCACCAGTTGTTATTGGCCTATTCAGGCTTTCTGCTTCGTCTGGATTCAGTTTTGGTAGATTATACATTTCCAGAAATGTGTCCGTTTCACCCAGGTTGTCATATTTCTTGTCATATAGTTGTTTGTAATAATTTCTTACAATCTTTTGTATTTCTGAAGTATCAGTTGTGATTTCTCCTCGGTCAGTTCTGATTCTGTTTATTTGGGTCCTCTCTCTCTTTTTCTTGATGAGTCTGGATAAAGGCTTGTCAATTTTGTTTATTTTTTCAAAGAACCAGCTCCTGGACCTGTTGATTCTTCGAATTGTAGTTTGAATCTCTGAGTTATTTAGTTCTGCTCTGATCTTGATGACTTCCTTCCTTCTACTTGCTCTGGGCTTTGTTTGTTGTTGCTCCTCTAGTTCTTGCAGCTTTATGGTTAGGTTGTTTTTATAAACTTCTTGTGACCTTTTTAAGTAGGCCTGTATTGCTATAAATTTCCCTCTGAGCACTGCCTTTGCTGTATCCCATAGGTTTTGGGCTGTTGTGTGTTCATTGTCATTTGTTTCCAGGAACTTTTTGATTTCATCTTTGATCTCATTTTTAACCCATTCATTACTTAAAAGCATGTTATTCAGTCTCCATGAGTTAGAGTATTTTTGGTTTTTTCCCTTGAGATTGGTTTCTAGTTTCATGCCATTGTGATCTGTGAAGATGCTTGGTATGATTTCAGTTTTCCTGTATTTGTGGAGGCTTGTTTTGTGACATATCATGTGGTCTATCTTGGAGAATGATCCATGTGCATTTGAAAACAATGTGTATTTTGCTTCTTTGGGGTAAAAGGCTCTGTACACACCAGTTTGGTCCATTTCCTCTAGAGTGCTGTTCAATGCGACAACATCTTTGGTGATTTTTTGTTTGGAAGATCTGTCCATTGTTGATAGTGGAGTATTAAAATCCTCTACTATTAGTGTGTTGCTGTCTATATCTTTCTTGAAGTCATCCAAGATTTTCCTTATATATTTCAGAGCTCCTACGTTGGGTGCGTATATGTTTACCAGTTATTCCTTCTTGATGGATTGTTCCCTTAAGTATTATGAAATGTCCTTCTTTATCCCTTTTTATGGCCTTCAATGTAAAATCTATTTTGTCTGAAATAAATATTGCTACTCCAGCCTTTTTTTCATGTCCATTTGCTTGATACATATTTTTCCATCCCTTCACTCTCAATCTGTGTCGATCTTTTGTTCTGAGGTGGGTCTCTTGAAGACAGCATATATGTAGGTCATGTTTTCTTATCCATTCGGCTACCCTATATCTTTTGATTGCCACATTTAATCCATTTACATTTAAGGTTATTATTGATTCTTATTCATTGCCATTTTCTCATTTTGTACGTGTATTCCTCTTTGGCTCTCTCTGTTTCTTCATTTTTTAAATTTATTTATTTATAAAGCAGACCCTTGGGAGGGGGACAGAGGGGAGCAAAAAGGGGATAGATGTAATACAACAACAATAAAATTAAAAAAAAAAAAAAAAAAAAAAAAGGCAGACCCGTTAGCATTTCTTGCAATGCTGGTTTGGGAGAGATGTATTCTTTAAGTCTTCTTTTGTCTGGGAAACTCCTTATTTCTCCTTTCATCTTGAACAAGAGCCTTTCTGGGTAGAGTATTCTTGGTTGCAGGCCTTTGTTTACCATTACTTGCAATACTTTTTGTCGTGCCTTTCTGGCTTGAATTGTTTCTGTTGAATAATCATTTGATAGTCTTATTAGAGCCCCCTTATATGTTATTTGTCGTTTCTCTCTTGATGCTTTTAGGATTCTCTCTTTGTCTTTGAAATTTGCCATTTTAATTACAATGTGCCTTGGAGTTGGTCTGTTTGGGTTGATTTTCACTGGGACCCTCTGTGGTTCCTGAACTTGAGTAATGTTTTCACTCATCATGTTAGGGAAATTTTCTATCATGACTTTTTTGAACAGGTTTTCTATTCCTTGTTTCTCTTCTCCTTCTGGTATCCCTATGATACGGATGTTATTACGTTTCATGTTGTCCTGCAGCTCTCTTAAAACCTCTTCAATCTTGTTCAGCCTTTTTTCATTCTCTTGTACTGTCTTGGAGTATTTGTCTATGTTGTCCTCCAACTTGCTGATCCGGTCCTCTGCTTCCTCTAGCCTACTGTTGATTCCTTCTACTGTATTCTTCAATTCAGAGATTGTATTCTTCATTTCCTCCTGGCTCTTACTGATAGTTTCTAAGTTCTTTTTTTTTTATTTTAAGATTTTATTTCATTATTTTTAGAAAGAGGGGAAGGGAGAGAGGCAGAGAGGGAGAGAGACATCAATGTATGGTTGCTTTTCACCTGCCTCCAGCCACAGACCTGACTGGAGACCTGGTTTGCAACCTTGTTATGTGCCCTGGCTGGGGAATCGAACCTGTGACCTTTAGGTTCGCAGGCCGGCGCCTTAACCACTGTGCTACCAGCCAGGGCTTTAAGTTCTTTTTGATGCTGTTGTAGCTCTCAGTAAGTTCCTCATAACTTCCCTGGAGTTGTTTATAGTTTTCTTTAAGCTGGCTGAGCTCATTGAGCTTCTTTATCATCATTCTTTTGAATTCCTTATCTGATAACATCGTGTGCCTCTGTTTCATTTGGTGATCTTTCTGGGGATTCTTCCTTTCCTTTTGGTGATGAACTGATTCTTTTTTTCCCCATTTTGGGTGTCTGTTGTTGCTTGTTTTTATTTTCCTTGGATTAATCTGCTTTGCTTCCCTTGCCTTTGTTGAGCACCCTTCTGTGTTAGGAGATTTGTGGAGTTCAGTGTTGCAGTCTCCTAGTTTTCTCCACTTGTTGCTGTTGGGGTGGCCTTTATGTCGTTAACTTGGGCTGTCTGGTTGTATTCTGGATTGGTTGTGTATGTTGCTCCTTTCCTTCCAGTTGGCTGACTGCGAGACACTCCTATCCTTTCTCATACACTGTTTTTGAGCTGCTCCTGCATTGCACAGAGATTGTGGGAATTCCTCCTGGGTCTTTTCTAGGGAAAGGATCCCAATCCCGGAGGCAATGCCAGGACCAAAGGAAGCAGCATTCCACTTTATTTTTTTAAAACACGTCTGCCCAACAAATGGGGGCTCAAAGTCAGAATCAAAGTTGTAGGAAAAAAAGTTCTCTTCCTTGCCTGCCTGAATGTGGGATGAGTTCTCCTTGCTTCATACCAACCAAAGGAGGTTCACATGGAAATGGGCCCCTAGCCTGAAGGGAGCTGAGTTCGATCCCCCACTCTGCCCCTGCTCAGAAGCCCTGGAAGGCACTCCATCTGCCTCCGTTTCTGCGTCTGCCCAAGGCAGGGGTTCACCTCCTCGGCTGCACGTCGGAATCACCTGGAAGTTTTAAACACCCTTCACATGCGGCCTCCCTCCCCGAGGTTCTGGTGTAATTGGGGTGGGGCTGCCTGTACAGCCAGCCAGGCCGAGAACCTGAAACCCTCTGTGGGCTTCTTCGGGGAAGGGCGGCTGCCATCACCCATCTACTTGGCCTTGGTCAGGCTGCTGGTGTGTGATCAGAGTAGCCACCAAGCGCTTTATTCTTTTCCTTGAGATCAAGAGCTTCATCTGGTTTTATTAGCTTGTTCGTGTGCTGAACAGGGTTTGTGCACTTGGATTGCCAGTGATGTAGACTGTTGGGCATTGAGGAAGGATACCCAGGGATGTAAGTGATGTCTTTGGTTCCTGGAT
The DNA here is from genome assembly GCA_004026585.1 of Noctilio leporinus. NCBI lineage: Eukaryota > Metazoa > Chordata > Mammalia > Chiroptera > Noctilionidae > Noctilio > Noctilio leporinus. The sequence goes on along the minus strand of PVIW01005541.1, from coordinate 98,045 downwards.
GCTGGCAGTGCCAGGTGCCTCTGGCATGTGTGCAAGTCAGGATGAAGGCATCAGGGGTCCACGGAGAGGGCTGTTTCCCCACCACCTTGCTCCCATTGAGCCTTCCCTCTCAGGCCTTTCCTGCTCATTATGGGGTGTGGGTAGTCATGGTAATAGAGGCAGCTGGATAGAGAGGAGATCACACCCTCCCATCAATCCACAATCAATGCATGAATGTAGAAGGAGGAAGACATTTTCTACAATGGTGCTAGAAAGACTGGCATCTGTCTTCGTTATCGACCCTAGGACTCTGGAAACCACTCTTTGGAGGTGGGGGAAGAATCCGGAGGGGCAGATCCACATAAAGAGAACTTACAGTGGCAGAAGAGTTTCTGTAATTGCTTTTGAATTTCTTTTTACTGAACTGTGGTATGTGATTGCTGATTTTGGGACAATGTGGCCTTAATTACCTGGTTGAACTATTTTTTCTTAAAGATTCTATTTATCTTATTTTTAGAGGAGGGGGGAAGGGAGGGAGAAAGAGAGAGAAAGCAACATCAATGTGTGGTTGACCCTAGCATGTGACCTGGCCTGCAACCCAGGCATGCACCCTGAGAATCGAACCAGTGACGCTTTGGTTCGCAGGCCCGTGCTCAATCCACTGAGCCACTCCAGCCAGGGCTGGTTGAACTTCTGTTTCTAAGTTCACCTGGGCTCTTAAATAAATTCCAAGATACAATAAGCTCTCTAAGAGAGCCCATGTATCTTCCTGGCAAACTTAAAGGACTGAAAAGCTAGACCACAGATTCTTGCATTAAACAGACCTGAGTTAAGTTGCTTGATGATGAATTCCATCTGGCGGATCATTTCAGCATTGCCTTCTTTGATGAAGCAGCGAAGGATGTCTTCCATCCCCTAGAGCATGGGACAGAGTAACCATTAATGGTTCTGTTTTTTGAGGGGAACTACTTCTCAGTGGGGTAGTTTCAGCTAATCTCCCCAAACACTTACATATGCATAATAAAAATTCCTCTGCTCAGACTTCCAAGCCAGATGGCAGCAGAGGTGAACACAGCTCACCTCCTTGCACAATCACATCAAAATTACAACTACACTATACAACAGCCATCATTTAGAATGGTCAGAAATCGAGTTGAATGTAAGTCTGACAAATGTGGGATTAAAGAAACCATATCCGTCCAGACTGGTTGGAGGGGTGGAGATGCAGAATGGGATGATCCAACATCTACATGTGGTAGGTAAAAATTTGGGGGGGAAATCTCAGGAGCAAGAAGTCCCAGCCCATACTAGCCCCCTAGCCCAGGGTTCCAGTGCCAAGGGGTAAGTCCCCACAACTTCTGGCTGCAATAATCAGTGGGGATTAAGTGTGTTTAAGTCAGTGGAAGAAATTCCTGGAGTCCCAAGCAGTTCCCCTTAAAGTACCCACACACAGATTCACTCCCTCTAGCTCAGCACTGGGGTAGCAGCTTGAAAGGCACCAGTGGCAGACGGGAAGAAACTGAAGTGTCTGGCATCAAGGCCAGAATTGGGGGACAGCTTTCTCCCAGACAGAAAGGTGGGCAGAGGCGATTGTCCCTTTTCTGAATCCTCCCCCAACAAAGCCAAAGAGCCAGCAGGTGGGTGCCATATATGAGACTCCATCAACCTGGCTAAGCTGTTTACCCTGACTTGGAGACCCCTGAGACTCTGTCCTACCCAACTTATAGATTCACCCAATGTGTTAACAGTGGCTTTTCCATATAAATGGCTGATCTTGCCAACTTCCTAAATCCTCTGAAATAATTAATAGCTGGCCTCAGTGAGCCCCCAGCCCCCATACCTCCTGTTAAGTGGCCCTGGGCTTGGCTTCACAGATTGGCTTCACCTGGGAATCTCCAAGCCCAGCACCAATGCAGCCATCTCAGACTGCTTACGGCTCAGGCAGAGTGGCACAGGGCAAAACGCAGGCGGGGCTGACCTACACCTGCACCACCTAGAAACCCCAGGTCCTGTGCACCCAGCAGACAACTATAGACCGCATCGGAGAACCACCACCCTGCCCCTGCAAAGATGATCCCTTTTCTATAATTAGGAGGATCATTTGGGGGAAGATTTCTTAATAAAAATCTCCCCAGGCACATGCCTTATGTTCTGCCAGTCAAACGTAGGACTGATTTGGACGTGGGTGAGGGGACAGATGGGCAGCAGAGGCTGAGTTTCTGCTCCACAGGTGTGAGTTGTGGCCCGTGGTGAATCCCTAGAGGAGCCCTAGGGGGTCTGTGGGCATTCTTCCTGGTTGGGCGGTCTCTAACTGAGCTTTCCCAGGGACTCTGGGCACCTTCCCACTCGGCAGGACATCGCTCTGCTCCAGCCCAGGGCAAAATGTTTGTCTGGGTTACCTCCCGGTGGGGAGCTCCACCGCTGCCAGCGACCCCAGCCCCCGGCCCCTCAGCTGTCTCTTCTAGTTCAAATATGCTGCAGGGTGTTCATTTACCTCTCTCTTTCTCCCCCCCCCCCCCATGATATCAGACCACCATAATAGCATTTGGTACTAACATAATTTTCCTGTATTCTCTGTGATTTTCCACAAGTACACAAATAGTCTACACAGTTGCAAAAACTGAGTTCTTATAACATCATGTTTGGCTTTTCTCTCTCATTATACAATAAAAGTTTTCCATACTGTGCCATATTGTTTTTCCTAATTATCATCTTCAATAGCTATTATTACTTGGAGCCAAAGAAAATTTCACCAGTAGTTTCTCTGTTTCCAGACATACATGTTGCTTCCCAGGAAAGTACACGAGTGCAAAAAATGGAAGGTTTAAGGCCCTGGCCGGTGGCCCAGTGGATAAGGCACGGGCCTGTGAACCCAAAGGTCGCTGGTTCAATTCCCAGTCAGGGCACATAACCAGGTTGCAAGCCAGGTCTCCAGCCAGGTCCGTAGCTGGAGGCAGGTGAAAGGCAACCATACATTGATGTCTCTCTCCCTCTCTGCCTTCCCCTCTTTCTGAAAATAATAAAATCTTTAAAATATATATGGAAGGTTTATTGGTTTCTCTTAATAGACTGACAAGCTGTGTACAGTGAGCGGCTCCGCACCCACCGGGCACTGTCCAAGACGAGATTATGAAGCCTTTCCTCCCTGTCTGGTTATCTTCATTGTTGCTATATGCAAAGAGGATGTAATCCCTCGATCCATCTAAAAGCTTCCTCAAGGATAAGAGGGAGGTGTCGGGGAGCCCCAGAGCCCTGCCTCCCTTACGGGCATTTCATAAAGCTAAACAGGCAGCTGCTTAGGTGCCGGTCCCGATGCTGCCTCACTTCGCTAATGGGATCCTCCAGAGCTGAGACTTTAGCTCCGAAAATGCCACAGGCAGACTTCTGCTGCTTCTACTTTTATCTAAGTGACCCAGGTTTTCTTAAAGTCAATAATCCAGTAACATAGAGGCTGTCTAGAAACTTATGTTTGAATCTATAAAGGAAAATAATAAGAGATTCAACTGTAAGTTGACCCAGATGAGCCAAAACATCATCATTAAAAGACAAGTGAAAAATAAAGGCATGTTTGTAATATATGTCAAAAGATGAATAGCTCCTTACTCCCTTTGTGATTTCTTTGATCCAGGGGACTTAGAAATGTGTGGAGCCAGCCTCCAAGAGGGCCCCAGGGACCCCTGCCCCCTGGAATTTCTGCTCCGACGGGCTCCCTGCCCCCCACTGTACAGGCTTGGTCCGTGTAAACAACAGAAGTGATGGGACAGCACTTCCGAGACTAGGTTATAAAGGACACCGAAGCTTCCATCCTGCTCACTACCTGCCTGGCATCACCCTCTCAGGGAAGCAGCTGACAGGCTGAGAAAAATGCTATGAAACGATTCTCCAGCCCTGGGGTCAAGCCTGGGCTGTCCTGGCTGAAGTCTTGACTAAAAACGAGTGTGAGACTCAGCCAGGACCATCCCACTAATCTGCTCTTGAAGTCAGTCCCATAGAAAATGAGAGGTAATTTAAAAGTTTTTAAGTCACTAAGCTTTGCGATAACTTGTTACCCAGCAATAGCTAACTCTTACAACTCTTTCCAACACTTGGGGATTCCCTAGATACCTTGTTTATTCACCCCTTCTTCCCTTGTTACCTGTCTCTCCTCTCTGGCTGGGACTCCAATTGCAGCCGAGTGAGACCTCTGGTCACTGTCACACGGGTCCCTGATGCTCTTTCCCTTCCACCTCCCTTCTCCCTGCCCAGGATAATCTCTAAAGGCCATCCTGTGATGTCCTGCAACTGCAGTCTCTCTTCCTCACGTGGTCCTGGTCCCTTCACGCAGGTCCCTCCTGTCTTCTCTGCCCTTGCTGCCCTGCAGGCTTTTCAGGTCCGTGTTCTCCATTCTCTTTCTCTGCAGCCACGTGTTCTGTTCCTTGTGTTCTGTTGGCTGACCATTCCTCTCTCTTCCGCCTGAATTAGCACAATGACCATACTCAAGGTTGTTCCCCCAGGCTCTGTACTGAGAAAGCCCATTTTTTATATAAAAGCAGTAGGCAATTAAGTCCCATTTTTGACTGTGACCACACAGAATGATTCTTAAGTTTCCAGCTCTGGTGTTTCTAACTGATGATGTAATTTAGACGACCAGTTAGAAGATTCAACAATTCTAAGAAAGCAAAACCAAGCGGAAGAATGTTTGTTGGTCTTGAACTGAATCTAGCTTGTGGCAACATAGCCAATCCTTTCATCACAGCATTTAATATCCAGACTGTAAATGTGATTTCACAGGCTGCAGGAAAGAAGACAAAACGCCAGCTGTTTGGGGGATCAGGCCTACGTACATCTGTCATTGTCTGGGCTTGTTTGCACTTCCGGTACAAGCACTAATGCAAACACATCCCCTACCAAATTCACCATTCAGCAAACAAACTGCCCATGGACTGAGTGACCGACCTTCACCAGCCTTCCCGTTCCGTGTGCCCGACCTTCACCAGCCTTCCCGTTCCGTGTGCTGGCAGCCCGAGTGCCTACAGGTTAAGAGTTTTTTCACTGCACCAGTTCTCAGGCGGCTCAAGTCCTCTAGGAATCCTAGAGGTGAATCTCTAGTGAGTGATGGTTCTCTCCATCTCGCCATTTTCCTGCTAAGCTGCTGCTACTACAAAATCCATAAGCATTTTGCAAACCCCAAATCTAAATGAGTCATTTAAATAAAAAAAAAAAAAGTACAGCTTTTTAAAAATAACCCTGCTGGAAACTTTCTAGCACTGGTTCTTAACCGTTGAAGGAACTAGGGACCTCCTAAGAGTGTGATAAAAGCTGCAAGGTCTCATCAGAAAATTGCAACTAGGTGTTTGGTACATAATTTTGGGGTCATAAACTGTCTGAAAGCCCCTTCGTGGGGCCCACTGGGAAGTCCTCGCAGTCACGCCCTGACCAGTGGCACGACAGAGGCTGGCACGTGCATGTCTTGAGCACACCTCTTACCATTGCTCTGGCCTCCTCACGAACGGGTGGGACAGAGAGGATGCTGTACAGCGCCCCATTCACATACGGCTGTATCTTCAAGGGGAGAAAAAACAGTTGATTTGCAAGTTAGCAAATACTGTACACCCCAATGATCAAACAGCACACTTGAGACGCCCTGGCCAATGGAGACAGTCATCTGTTTGCAAGTCCTGGCGACAGCTACACAGAGTTCCGAACCCAAGTCTGCACGCCCCTGCCTAGCGCACTCGGCTGTTTCACTGCTTTACGTCAGCCGGTCACCCACTGACTCCTCTCTGCACTCTCCTCTGGGGAGGCTCCCAGCTGTCTTTGACAGGAACCCCTGTTTCCCATCCGCACCACTACTGTCCTTGTCCAGACAACATACCTGGGACCTAGGCCACACCTCGTCTCCACAGGAGTCTCTACCTTTGATGAGCACCCTTCAACCCAGCCATCACATCACGGCCAGAATCCCACCACGTGGCCCAAACCACCCCTCTCCCTGCCTTGGGCACTGCCCACAGTCTGCCTGGCAAGCCCTCACCCTTTGTACGGTACAAGGACCCTTCGGGGTGCGGCTCCATCGCCTCCCTCTGCTCTCCTCCTCTGCCAGCACAAAATTCACATCAGTCCATGCTACGTGAGGGGGTCCACCCCATGCTGCTACATGCCGGGGCCCTGGCCCCAACAGCCCACCTTGCTGAGTGCGCTCCCCGCGTGTGTCTACCTGAAAAGCTATGATTCAGCCTTAAACACTCGGCTCAGACCGACCTCAGAGGGAGCCCTTCCTCCCGGGTAGGGGTGCACGTGAGACGCACGCACATCGATGTTTCTTCCCCTCTCTCCCTCCCTTCCCCTTCCTCTAAAACTAAGTAAAATCTTTAAGAACAAGCACAGAGGAAAAAAGAAAGACAGGAAGGGCTCTGGGGTTAAACACACACAACAGCGAGCGCACGTGCGGGCTGCCTGCGGGCCCACAGACACGTGAAACCAACGGCGTCCAGGGCAAATGGACGACGAGGAGAGACTAACGTTCAAGGGGCGGCCGGCGGTGGTGGGGCACACTGCGTGGGCGTGAGGGCAGCCTTCCAGTGTCTGAGTTCTACAACTGAGGTGTTAGGGAAGCTCTGAGGTGCCTAACCCAAATGCTGGGAGGGGGGCGAGGGCAGTAACTACCCCAGGCCAGCCCTGCCCAGGCCGGGGCGAGCAGCGCAGAGTACCTCGTGGTTTTCGTGGCCCAGCAGATCTGAAAGAACTCTCAGCACGAGGCCTGCCATCTTGGCACACACGTTCTTCCCTTGAGAAACAAAACAAGACAAGACGTGACATGTCTGAACTCAGAGGCCTTGTTTCAACTCAGGCAGACGGAAATACACATCCTGGCTCCTGCATGTCCGAGCTGTGTGGCCTGGGGTGAGCCACCTAACCAGCCTGGGCCCAGTTCCCTCCTCTGGGACGCCCTCGGGATCACTCACCTCGACCTGAAAGGGAACTGCAGAGGGAGGCAGCTGGGCACGGGCCTCACCCTCCCGTGCGCAGGGACCGGGCTGTCCCGGCTCAGGCAGGCAGAGCACCCCTGGGAAGCCAGCCCGCCCCAGAGCGGCTTTCCCTCGCACGAGCGCAGAACCTCGTCGGACCACGCAGGTTTTAGCGATCCCAAACCTCATCCTAACACTCACTGCGACTAAACTGATGATCCTCAGGGAAGCTGATCTTAACCCAACGGGGATTTTAAAGCTAGGACTTTTTGTACAGGCCCGTTTTAAAAAGGAGGCTGCAAACAGTCACTTAGTCAACAACAGGTGTTCAGATTACGAAGCACCCAAGGGTGAAGGGGCACCTAACCAACAGCCTGGCAACCTGTCAACAATGGTGGGCTCCCTGGACGGCGCTCCTCTGCAGGCTGGACCTTGCACCCGTCCTAAAGAAGCTTCGTTCACCCCAGGCAGCAGGTCACTAGAAGGGCCGGAACCCCTAGAAAGCTAAGATCACTGCCTTTGTTGATCAAGTGCGTGAATGACTGGTGATGTCCGCACAAGAATCCTCACTCTAGGGGGTGGGCGGTGGGTGACTCAAGGCAGACAGCATGGTTTCTTCTCCCTGCCCAGCCCACCACCTGAACCTCACACAACCTTGGGAACATACTGCTCTGCCCTCAGACAAAAGGTTCCTAGTTCTTAACTTCCTACCCTTTGAACGATGCAATGAAGATGAAGAAAAACAGATGACTTCATTTCCTCTTAATGCAGGCACTACGTACATATGTGGATTTTACGTATATACGTGGTTATGTATGTGTGTATTTATATATATCTATAAAGCATTCTTTCCAAGGCCAGAATGGTATTTGGGTTTCAGGAATTCACAGCTTTATACCCAGTTGGAAAGCTTTACACTTTTCCTGTTTCCAGTTTTCCATGGGGGAAATGACAGGAAGCCATGTCGGGCTCAAGGGTCACCTGGATTTGAGTGTCAGGACCTCTTTCCCTGCCCCACATGGGAGCCAGGATTGGGGGGGTGGGGGCTGTGAGACCTGCGCTCCGGAGGCAGAGGTTCATGAGCAAGGCCACCCCGTACTCCAGCATGTAGTCAGACAGGCAGTCGGGCTCCTTCAGAATGTCGACGAGCCAGAAGATGAGGCCGTCCTGAATCATGGCCGTCTGCAGCGCGCGCCTGCAGGAAGGAGCCACCGGTAAGTGACAGCTGGGGAGAAACTGCTCCCGAGTGCACGCAGCAGGGAGATGCTGGCGCTGGGGGCACTGCACCGTCAGACCCAGACCACCAAGGCGGCGATGAGTTCTCCACCCCTCTTCACCCCTGTCAGCTGTTCCTCGGTACAGCTACTAGATTCCTACGGTTTTCCTAAGAGCCAGCATGAAGCTGTTATCTTTATAAACAAACAGAAATGAAGTGTTTATATGACCTGAGGAAGTCATAACCCTGGAGATTACTCACAGTTCTTGTCAATTCAGTTAGAACAAGAAAGTTGCATTGGCAGGAACTTGGCAAATCGCAGGATATCATTAAGAGTTTAAAGAGAGATAAGGCAGTAGGGAGGCCTTCTACTTTGAAAGGTTCCTTTCCAATATGTACACTATTTATTGATAGCTTTTGGTCTACTTAATCCAGGAAACAGAACCACAGAAAGAGTTCACTGACAAACATATTTTACTAAACTCTAGTCTAATCAAGCTTCAACACGGTGAGCTGTGTAGAAAAGAAAGACAAACATGAAAGCAAAGCAAAAACCTAGCTCAGTACCATCTTAAGTCAGGTATCCACCGACTGAGGGGAATTTAATGACCTGGGTAACACCATTTACACAGCATTCTTTTCCACCGTGGTCCAGGCACAGCATCTTACAAACCCAGTGCCTCTTGGGCACATGCTGCCTGTCACCGCGCCAGCCTCCTGAACTGGTAGCACCGGGCCTGGCATTGGTCACCACGGGGAGTCATCTGAATGCTCTGAGAATCACACCGGCTGGAGGGAGCACCTCTGCGCACGTCCCAGTGGGTTAGGGCACAGTTACCGTGGGACAGTTGTTCACGCCCACACACTCACTGACATTTCTGAGAATACACGAAGACAGCGCCTTTCTGGTAAGCCTGTCTGCATCCTGTGCTCCTTGCAGACCCTGGAAAACTGCAAAAACGTGATCATGTTTCTAGAACAGAGAGCTTAAATGACTGTTTGGAGGAAAAGGAAAAACTGGCAGTAAATATCTGCATTACCAGGCAGGAGTATTTCTTCACCTTATCTTAGCTCTGTTATTTCACTACTGTTATTGAATTTCTAAACTTTTTCCAAAGTCAGCATCGAGCTGTTATATTTATAAGCAAACAGAAACAAAGTGTTTACATGATCTGAAAAAGTAATAACGGGAGATTATTCACAGATCTTTTCAATTCAGGGAGTTATAATAAGAAATGTTCATTGGCAAGAACCTGGTAAATAGCAGGAACTAAATGCCTGACACTTATCCCCACCAACCTTAGAATATGTCACTTGCAGGCTGGTAGGTCACCCATACATGTGTTCACAAGAGGACAGAAAGGAAAGGCTGAGGACTAAAGGGACCAGAAGTTTAAATCAAGTCAAAGAGAAAGTGAGGTGCTCACGAGGGACTCAGGGTGCTGGAAGAATCAGCACAGGACCCAGCAATTCCACTCCCAGACACCGGTCCAGAGGAAAGGACAGCATGGCCACACAAAGACCCGTATGCAAATACTCACAGCGCCATTATGCATAAGTCAACTAGTGGCAACAATCCAGATCCCCACCAACTGACGAACAAATATGCAGAATGTGGTCTCCACATGATGAAATGTTAGCTGGCAATACTAAGGAACAAAGTCCTGACACCCTACACACACAGATGAACTTCAAAATCATGACGCCAAGTGCAAGAAGCTGATCATAAAAGAGCACATCACCTGGTTCCGTTTCTATCAGACGTCCAGTATAGGTACAGAAAGTAGATTAGTGGTCGCTTGGGGCTAGGGATCAGAATGAGGGGTGACTATAAATAGGCATGACATTTCCTTTTGAAATGTTCTAACATTAGATTTAGTGATGGTTGTATAACTCTGTACATATTCATTGAACTGTACACTCAGAATGGATGAATTTGGTGCTAAGGGAAACACACCTCAACAAAGCTGTCAATTAAAAAAGAAAGCTCTGTGCAAATATCAGACTTGGCTCAAGAAAGCGTGTCTGATTTTAAATTTCTGATGGGGAGCAGTTCCAGGTCACAGTGGGTGCCGGGCCGAGGCTACAGGGTGCGTGGCTGGGATGTTTACGCAGAGACCTGGAGGTCCCAAGCCTGACTTGGGCAGCGCCCCTTGCACCTGCTGGATTGGGCACCACCGCAAGGCCGCGCCTCTGCCATGTTTCACGCGTGGGTACAGCTCTCAACCTCGTGTGAGGCTCAGACACAATCGTGCTCATTAGGAGACTCCAATGGCACTTTAAAAAAAAGGATTTTATTTATTCACTTTTTAGAGAGAGCAGAAGGGAGAGAGAGGGAGAGAAACATGGATGTACGAGAGATCGTACAATGGCTGCCTCTCACATGCCCTCAATTGGACACCTGGCCTGCAACCCAGGCACGTGCCCTGACTGGGAATCGAACCGGTGACCCTTTGGTTCACAGGACAGCGCTCAGTCCACTGAGCCACACCAGCCAGGGCTGTCATGGCGCTTTAAAATGGTCTCCATCCGCAGCAGCCTGAGGAGGACGGCTTGCGGGGCTGGAGGCAAGCTCCAGCTCTACCTTTGAAAGCCACCCCACCCGCACCAGATGTTAACTGAGAAGCACCATCTGCCCCTCACCCGGAGTCGACCAATGTGAAAGGCTCGTAAAACCCCAGTCTGGTACCCTGGGAGCGGCCATGGCCCCCGGGCGGCGGGCAGCACCTGAGGCTGAACTTCTGCAAGGCCCCGAGCACATTCTCCCGCGCGACAGCGTCCTTGTCTTCCTCCTTCAGCCGGGCCTCCAGCATCTGCAGCACCTTCGTGCTCTGGGTGAGGTAGCGGCGACCTAGCCAGAAACGAGCACGTCAGCCGGGGAAAGAACGGAGCTTGCGTTCAGTTCGCGCTCCAAAACCATCTTCTCCTTCTTATTATATTTTTCTATGACCATTTATCCCCCCTAAACCCCCCTTCCCCCTGCAATCACCACACTGTTGTCCATGCACATGAGCCCTTTTTCCTTTTTGCTCTGTCCTTCCACCCTCTACCCCTCAGAGCTGTCCCCAAACCATTTTCCATGAAAATTTCGCATGTAATACATGTAGAGTTTGTGTAATTTCAGGTACTAGAAAAACTTATTAAAACATTTCTTCTGTAAAGTTGGTTTTAGCCATGAAACGATAACGGAAAAGCACTCTTCTAATTCATCACCATGTTCCTGTGGGGAGCACTGCCCTTGATTTACCTGGTAACTTGAACCCAAGTCAAACCTACGAGGAGAAAGGGGCTGGGGAGTCTGGGTGGGGAGTCTGTTCGTGTTTCTAAGACAGGCAGCTGAGTAGAGCTTTCTGGCCGCAGCCCCTTCTAGACACGTCCATGGCCCAGAGAAGCTGGGGACCACACCTGGAACCCTACAGTATGGCCGGCATCGTCACTAGGCTGTTGTGGACTTGTGACTTGATACAGACACTAGTTCTGGATGTACATTTCAACAGTATTACATGACTGGTCCCTGGCACATACCCTGGCTTATGAAAACTGCTAAATGCATGGACAAATTGCAGGGTTATCATCCTATGGTTATAATTTGAAACTCCCATTATTTATTTATTATTTAAAAAATATTTTATTTATTATTTTTAGAGAGAGGAGAAGGGAGAAAGTTAGAGAGACATCCATGTATGGTTGCCTTTCACCTGCCTCCAGCTATGGACCTGACTGGAGACCTGGCTTACAACCTGGTTATGTGCCCTGGCTGGGAATCGAACCTGCGACCTTTGGGTTTGCAGGCTGGCACGTTATCCACTGTGATACCAGCCAGGGTCCGATATTTACTTTAAAAAGAGCTCAAGCAAATGAGAACTATGGAAGATAGCAACACTTTGTAAAATCGTTTGAACTCAGTTATCTTTGGAACTTTTATATCCTTTTGATTTAAGAGGTTATAGCTTTTGAAGGAAAAGGTGCAATGCTTTTTGGGATCAGCATTAACTGTTCGCCAACCTGAATTTACCCAAAGTAGAAAATTACAGAAAATGTATTATCTGTATATGTATGTCTGAAAGCAATCAAAAAAGTACTGTTACAAAACCAGAAAGCTTACAAAAGAAAACCAGAAGGCTTAAAGGAACCCCAAACTGTCAAAATTTGCTCTATCATGAACTATAGTAATATGACAACATCCAATTTTCACTCGTGCATTAAACAGGAATAATTTGAGGAAACATCCATCATGTCTAAGAACCTTGGGAAGGCACCTCTGTTTTCAAGGGAAAAAAGAAACGCATGAGCAAGACCTAGCCCTCCCGTCTAAGAAGAGCGGGACTCACCTTCTGCCAGGGACGCGATGGCGTTGACGAGCCTGGCCGTGTACTGGCGCACCACGTCGCTCCTGCCCTGCAGCAGCTGCAGCACGGTCCTCTGCGGGGACAGCAAGGGAGCTGAATGAGGGCGTCACAGGAACGCCTGCGACAGCTCGCTCCTCCGGCCGCTGGGCTCCCTCTGTGTGAATTGTCACGGCGAAATAAACAGACCAAAACCAAACAGTCTGCTGGAAATCTTGATTGCCAATGGTTTCCCCCACCCCGCTGAGATTTGATAAATATCAGTTACTCAAACTTTTCAATGAAAAGTATTATATGATGAGTACTAGACTCATCGGGGTGATCACTTCGGAAGTTATATAAATGTCTAATCACCATGTTGTACACCTGGAACTAATAATCCTATGTCAACTGGAATTGAGAAATTAAAAATTAGTCTAAGAAAGGGATTTACTGTACAAAGCACTAACACAGGGGCAGACACAAAGGTGGCAATACCATTTGCTCTTGTTGATATGCTTCCAGGTGAGCTTGATGGATCCAACCCATACACCTAATTCTGCCCCCTGAAACCACAGTGAGACTACAGCAAGTTAATTTTTTTTTAAATATATTTAATTTTTTTTTGCCCTGGCTGGTGTGGCTCTGTGGATTGAGTGCTGGCCTGTGAACCAAAGGGTTGCTGGTTCGGTTCCCAGTCAGGGCACCTGCCTGGGTTGCGGGCCAGGTCCCTAGCTGGGGGCACATGAGAGGCAACCACACGTTGTTGTTTCTCTCCCTCCCTTACCCTTTCTTTAAAAATAAATAAAATCCTTTTAAAAAAAGATTTTATTATTTTTAGAGAGCAGGGAAGGGAATGAGGCAGAGAGAGAGAGAGAGATATCAATGTACGGTGGTCTTTCACCTGCCAGCTACAGACCTGGCTGGAGACCTGGCTTGCAACCTGGTTATGTGCCCTGGCTGGGAATCGAACCAGTGACCGTTGGGTTTGCAGGCTGGTGCCTTATCTACTGTGCCACCAGCCAGGGCTATCAAGTGGATTTTTAAGAATGACACAAATTCTCAAGCTTCAAGAGAGCAGAAAAAGGACATGCAACAACGCAAGCTGGGAAGTGGGAGCGCAGATGGCAACAAACTGAGCGACTCAAGAAGGCCAGGGGGGCAATGAGGAGTCCGTCCCATGCAGATCACTCAGCCCTCAAAAGGCTCAGAAAGTGGAAAAACAGATGAACGAATGATTGAGGGAATGAGCGAATGTTAGCTGGTAAAGGAGGAGCACGTGCTCCTCCCACACTGTCCTCCTCTCGTCAGAGGTCTGGGATGTTCTTTTCTTAGGGTAACACAGGGGTCCCTGGATGAGGGACCCCAGGCACAGGTAAGCAGGGCTTCAGCACCAATATGGGGGGTCTAGAGAGCCACCCCCAGTCCTCTTCTCTTACTGGGTTCCCAGAACACTGGCACGCGACCCTTACCCTTCAGGTGGGAGATGAGAAGACTCTCCCGGGAGGAAAGTGACCACCCACGGGGGAGTGACAGACCCTGAAACCAGCCTCTCCTCGCAGATGGCCCCTGGCCTGCCCTCGGTGGGGGTTGGGGGGCTCAGTCGGCAAGCCAAACCCGCACCCCAGACTTTCCTTCCACTGGCTGCTTCAGTCCCTGCTCTAACCACAAGCAATAACAAGGGCCTACCAGAAACCCAAGGGGAGTTTCTATCATGGAAACAGGGCCAAACAGGATGGGGGGGCGGGGGGGCCAAACTGGGAGGAAACGAGCCTGTGCAGGGATAAAAAACTAAACAAAAAATTGTCACTGACGTATAAGAAGCTACCTCTATCCATGAAACAATGGAACGCTATAAAAAGGAAATGAAAAACTCAAACAGAATGGTTGTAAAATAAAGGTGAGAAAATCTCCCAGAAAGTGGAGCCAAAGGAAAAACAGGGAAAATGTGAGAGAAAAGATAAGCCGACGAGAACACTCGCTCAGGAGGTCCCGCATCCAGGCAGCGCAGAGAAAGCTGAGGGTCTCATCAGCAAGGCAACTCCGGGACAATGTGGGGCCGCGACAGCTCACCAAGTGCCCAACAGCGAATCAAACCTCGTGAAAAACATCGAAGGAGGGCTTCGCGTGGTGATAACGGGAAGAGTCTACATGCCGCTGGAGAGAGACAGGTCACAGAAGAGGATCGAGAGTTAGATGGTGTTGGCCTTTCCAACAGCAACGCGGAACCCGGAAAACAATGGCGCACTCACTACCTTCGAAAACCTGAAGGAAAATTCTTTACAACCCAGAATTCTGTACAAAGGATAAAGCTCTTCTTTGACACAAGTCTCAAAAAATACACTCCCCGCCCACCGTTTCTCTAGAAGCTATTCACTAAAGGATGTGCTCCACCAACCGAGAGCGAGTCAGGAAAGAGAGCAGCATGGGGCCCTGGAGGCAGACGGGGAGGCAGGTGGGGTGAAGGGAGGGTTCCGGAGGCTGCTGTGCGCCAGATGGAACAAGCCAGCAGGAGGCTGAACCAAGCTCACTCAAGAGAGCGACAGATCGAAAGCTGTCATCCACAAGATGCCGAATGCCATTGCACCAGCCTCAGTTAGGTGAGGTTTTAATGGAAACGGTACATCCACACACAACACTGCAGAGGCTCAATGAGCTTCACAAAGCAAACGTGCGGTGGCCAGTGACCAGATCCAGAAGGCACGCGGCCAGGGCCTCGGAAGCCCTCAGGGGTCCCCTTCTCTCCTGGCTTCCATCACAGGCTAGTTTGGTCTGTCTTCGATTATTTCATAAATGAAATCACGCATATGCGTATTATGTCTTTTTAAATTCAGTATTAATACGTTTGTGAGGTTCACCCATGTTGTACGATATGTGTTTCTTCTTGTTGCTCTATGTATCCACTTTAACAAATATGAATATATTGCAGGTGATGTATCATTCTGTTGATGGACATTTCGGTTATAGCTAGTACCTTGGTTCGTAACAGCACAGCTGCTGTGAACATTCTTGTGCATCTTTAGTGAATAGGTGAACACATTTCTGCTGGGGTTACACTCAGGAGAGGTTTTGCTAGGACACCGAGTGTGCACATTAGTAAATGCTTCCAGTGTTCCAAAGTAGTAAACCACGGACCAGTTTTAAACAGAGTACAGACTGCTTGGGGGAGGACAGCCAGACTCTCAGGTGCACCTGGACAGCCCTGACAGCTGCTGCGGAAGTCCCAGCGCCCTGCTCCGTACCCCGCTGTGGCCAGTCTTCTCACCTCACAAGTGTTCTGTGATCAGCTCCTGAGAGCTGGAAGTAGACCAGACCAGGCAAGCTCAAAGCCACAATTTCAGAGCAGTTTACTACTCCCCTTGGCTACACGAGCAGAGTCCCCCTCAAAAACTGGAATTATCTTCTGGAAGGTGGGCCCTTTGCCATATAGTCTTCCCCTGCTAGGAGAGCAGTTCTAGGAACCCATCTGTATCAGTGCACCAGATGGTTTGTTGTGAGAGGCTGAGTTGAGCTTCAGTGAATTTTTTTTTTAAAGATTTTATGTATTATTTTTAGAGAGAGAAGGGAGGGAGGCAGAGAGGGAGAGAAACATCAATGTATGGTTGCCTTTCACCTGCCGCCAGCTACAGATCTAGCTTGCAAACTGGTTATGTGCCCTGACTAGGAATCAAACCAGTGACCTTTGGGTTCACAGGCCAGCGCCTATCCACTGAGCCACCAGCCAGGGCTTCAGTGAATTTTTTTGAAGACTTTCACCTCGTTTGCCCAATTCACGATGGGATGGGTGGCTTATGAGTGCACCTGTCTGCACTGCACTAAGTACTCAGTTTTTGACCCAAGACGGCATGACCCCTATGCCCCACCCTCCCTGTTCACCTGATCTCAATCCTCGTGACTTTTGTTTCCCCAGATGAAAAAAGCCCTCAGGGGGAAGTGTTCTGTCCATGTGTAAGAAGTAGAACAAAAAATAGCAGAAGCACTATAAGGCGCCAAAATGGACAAGTTCAAAAACTATTTTGAGCAGTAGAAAAAAAGGTCTTGATAGGTGTGCTGCCTCAAACGGAGAATACTCTGAAGGTGACTGAAGTTTAAACATGTAGGAATAAATGGACACTTTTTTATAACGTCCGGGTTTGGGGGAACCCTCCCCTCGTACAGGTTTCAGCCCTGCCAAACACTCCGCGCTTCCTGGGTCCTCTCTTGGCCTGCACTGCAAATGTGCCCAGACGCAAGCGGGTGCCCTGTCAAGCCTCACGTGATGAGGGTCCTGCGATTCTGTCATTTCACGCTCTCCTGGGTGTCTCTCTCTAGCGTGGGAAGAGCACCTTCTCCTGGCAGAGCAAGGTTTGTGCTCGAAGCCCAGGAGACGCTACGTTATTGACGGCATGTACTTACATGGGGAAACAAACCATCAGGAAGAGCAAGGAACTGATTTAAGACAAAAGTCAGGATGCGCGCACCTGTGTTCAGTGCAGCGTTATTCACGACAGCCAGAGGTAGCCGCGACCCGGGGTCCACTGATGGAGGAACGGATAACCAACTGTGGTCGTCACATGTATCGGAATGTTACTCAGCCTTACAAGGACATTCTGACACACACTACAACACAGATGACCTTTGAGGATATCATGCAAGGAGAAATCATCACAGTCACCAAAAGACAAATACTGCATGATTCCACTACAGGGCGGGGGAAGGTGGGGGGTGGGTTGGTCAAATTCAGAGACAGGCATGGTGGCTGCCTGCAGCTAGGGCAGGGGTGCAAAGTGAGCTGCTGTTGAATGGGGAGCGTTTCAGTTTCACAAGAGGAAAAAGTTGTAGGAATACGGTACATAGTAACATGACTACACCTAACACAACTGAACTTAGTTAGAAATGACTAAGATGATGCATTTTATGTATTTTACCACATTAAAAAAAAGTGAAGGTGATGATTGCCCCTTGATGGAAGGAAAGGGTGTGCTCTAGAAGCTTCCAAGTTGGAAACACTGGTAGTTGTATTATTATTATTCTTTAAACTAGTCATACATGTTTTCTACCCTCATCTGCACAAAAGATACATTTCACTACTGGACACATGATTCTGGAAAATAAGGCAAAATGCCTCAGGTTTAAGGGATCATGTCTTTCTATAAATGCATTTACGACGCTAGACTGGTAACGTCAAACGGGGGAAACTGGACAGTGTAGCACCTCCAGCGACTTGAAATGCAGCTACAGAACATCAAAAATGATTGGCCACTCGTTGTAATTTAATACATTTGACTGCAGTTTCCTGGTCTAGAACAGTGACTCTCCAAGTGTCCCCTGGGACCACCAGCACCAACGTCACCTGAACGCTTGCTGGACATGCGCATTCTCAGGCCCCACCCGATGGAGACGGGGGCCCGGGAACCTGTGTTTTCACGAATTCTTCTGATGCCAATGCTGCAACCTGGAGAACCACTCGGCTGGTCCAGCCAACCAACCAACAGTTCAGCTCCTGCCTGGAGGAGCAGTGTACCCCGGTGTCAGTCATGGGGACCTAGCACCCATGTTACACAGCGAGTCTTCCTGCTCTAACATTTCACTCCTCCAGTTCACTCTTTATTCAAAAAAAGTAAAATAAAATAACGACATAAGGAAGAGACGGTATCTTCAGTGGCTCTGGACATTACAGCATTTTGATAAATGTGTAACACAAAACCTAAGACATTTCTCACTAGAGGGCACATTGTTTTTAATGTAAAACCAAGAGCCCTGGCTGGTGGCACAGTGAGTAAGGCGTCAGCCTGTGAACCCAGAGGTTGCTGGTTCAATTCCCAGCCAGGGCACATAACCAGGTTGCAAGCCAGGTCTCCAGCCAGGTCCGTAGCTGGAAGCAGGTGAAAGGCAACCATACACTGATGTTTCTCTCCCTCTCTGCCTCTCTCCCTTCCTCTCTCTCTAAAAATAAAATCTTTAAAAAATAAAATTCACTTAAAAAAAAAAAAGCAAGAAAGAAATAAGCCAATTAAACTATATCATAAATACCAACTGTGAGACACAGTGCAACTCAGAGATGCTACCGCGGGTGTGTGCATCTTAGCAGCAATGAAACGTGAGAGTTCAGAAAGAATCAGTATTGAATCTACTGTTTGAATTGGGTTTGCAGTCATAACAATGTATTATTCAGCTGCTCCATACGTGCTTCATGGGTTCAATGCACAGCAAGTGCTAAGAGAAAAAGAAATCCAGAATTTGAGAGACTAGGTTTCAGCCCAAACACAGCTGTCTCCTGGGAGCAACAAGACTACATTCAAGGAAACAGCCAGCAGCTCAAAATTCAAACGTTAGTGCCCACTCAATGCAGCAGATTAATGCAAAATTGGCTCTTGCAGGGTGCTGTTTCAGCAGCGATCCTAAAAGGTGTTGGCACCCCACTCTGTGCCTCCACGGTGATGCTTAACAATGGGAAGATCCAATACTTAGGACATTTAGGGGTAAATACTGAACGGGAATCCTCAAGTACAGGATCTCCCTGACACTGACGCCATGGGGCAGACCTCCACCGGCCTCCCTGCCAGTGTGGCCCGGCACCAGGCCACAGGACAGGAAGAGGGGGACAGGAAGAGGGGGGCAGCACGGACCACGCACTGACTGCTCCATGCTGGGCTAAGTCACCCCAGCAGCTTCCTGAGGCAGGTGCTGGCTCCTCCTCAGAGACGGGGTCCCTGGGTGACTTGCTCGGGGCCCTGTGACAGGGGGTGGGGTAGGAGCCCGAATACAGCTCATCTCACTGCCTGCTATCTGGTCCAGGGCTACAGGCATACTTGGTGTTAGAGACATATTTGTAGGCTGGCCCAGGTGAAAAAACGCTGAATCTGCTTACCTACGGTGCCTATCAGAAGTCATAGAGTTTTCAGGACTCATGAATGGAAGTGAGGGGCAGATTTTCGAATCTGAGAAAAGGAAAAATGGCAGAGCAGAGTTCCGGGTTGAATCAAGCAGTTCCGACTTGTTGGGGCCCTTTATTAGAAGTGACACGTGGGCCACATCCCGGATGAAGAGCGGGTCCAAGGCGCCAACGGAAGCCCAAGGCTGACATACCGTCACCAGGCTGAAAATGGGCAGAGAAGCGGAAGCCCCCATCGCCAGGACCACCCCCGTGAAATGGCCCTGCTGGGCCTGGCCCATTGCTCACCGACCTGGCTGTGGCTATGACAGTCCAAGAGGTCGTTGCTGATGTAGGCTTGCAGCACGGTGTCCCTCTGCTCCCCAGGATGGGATGTGGTCAAGCGCTGGAAGGAAGGAAAGCGACAGTCTGACCACGGGGGAAGAGTTCACAGGGCGTATGTATGTTCACTACGGCAGACCCAACAACTACGCACTTAACCAAACAAAATGAGGAACGTCCGGGGGAGTCAGGCAAGCTGCAACCAGTCAATTAATAAGAAATTGTCATGTACTTTTAAAATGGGTGATGTGGGGTACGCAGGAGTCAGAAGCTGTTTTAACGTTAGCCCTTGGGGTCCGTAGGCAGCAGGGCTAAAAAACGCAAGCAATGGAGCAAGCATGCAAGCCAGCATCCTTTTCTCCCCTCCCTTCCTTTTTTTTTTTGTTTAACTTCATGGGAAAGGTACATACCCAGCGCAGAGCCTGCAGCAAGAAGGCTTTCAAGCGGTCGCTGCCCCAGATCAAATCCTTCTTCAGTTTCTCATAATCCAAGGAGGGCAGTAATGGGACATCCTTCAATTTCCTAGCCAGCAGCACGAGTTCAAAGAGAAAGAAGAGGGCAAAAGGGCAGGTTCACCAGGGCAGGATGCCCTGAGGATCATGACATCCCATCTAGAGCTGCCTCAACAGCACGGGCCCACAGACGCTGGCTGTTTCCTCTGTGCTCCCAGAACTAACTCCAGGCCCCCGCCCCGTCCCTGGCCTCAGCCGGCTCAGCCCTGCCTTCCCTGTGGTGGGTGCCAGGGCTCTGGAGGGCACCCCTCCTGGAGCGAGAACTCCCCACCTGAACAGCTGGGAAACCCTGGCATTCACCTTTGGCCAGGTCTCCCACGATGGGGGATGAAGTCACCCCATCAGCATCGTAACTGCACTGGGGGACCGAGCTGGGAGAGTATGCGCACAGGTGGGGTCAGGAAACACCTGGGAAGGGCAGGTGCACAGCTGACCCTCCAGGGAGGCAGAGGATGAGGAGAGGGAGCAGCCAGAGGACATGCCTGTCATGGACAGTAAGCAGGACGGTTGGCTGACCCTGCTCAGGAGGACTCCAAGCCAAAGGCCTTGGGAAGCCAGTTTCAATTACCACAGTGCAGGTCCCCTAGCGCCTGCTTGCGGGCGGTCAGCCGGAAAGAAAAGAACCAACTCAGGTTCTTTGTTCCTAAAACAAGTCTCTTCACAATTTGTCTCATTGTTTTGTGGAATAGAGGCCTGGAGTGTACACGTGATGCGATGCGGTCTGCGGGTGGGGTTAACAGTACTGTGTTGATGGGAACTTCTTGCTGTGATATTGTGCGCCAGTCACACAAAACACAAGACGTCACCCCCAGGGCGGCCAGGGGCTCAACATCCTGGGGGGCTATAATTGCTTCAAACTAGAAAACTAAACAAAACAAAAAGATGATCCTCCCAACACTGTGTAGGAAATACTAAGACTCCCTGTACAATAAATGGGGATTCAGGAAGAATTGGGGTGAGAAGACTAAAGACACGGGTTCCTGTGTTTGTAAAGGTGGAAGAGAAACAGTGCCTCTGGCAGGTAAGACTTCAGGGACTTTAAACTTTCTTCTTCATATGTTTCTATAGCATTCAGATGTTCTATAATGAGCATGTATTACAAATAGGAACAACATTACATGCTAGTTTTCTTAATATTAGTTTTTAAAAGACAAAATGAGATCCTCGTCAAGGGCCTGGAAGAAAAGGTCAGAGGAGAGGCCTACACACGAGCCCTCCATGCGCGTCCAGGGAAGCAGCATGTTCCGTTCATGCGGCGCCTGGTCAACCCACGCACACAGCACTCCCGCTGTTCTGACGCTTTCCTTTTCCTGAGGCAGGTATTATTGTGGATGCAAAGGCTAATAAGGATACTTTTTACGTGCCATTGATAAACAACCGGCCACTATTCTTCAAAAGTGTCAAGGCCATGGAAGAAAAAACCTGAGGAACGATTTCAAATGAAAGGAAACGCAGACGTGACTGCTAAAGTGATGTGTGATCCTGGCTGGGAAGCTGGGCCAGACCCAGGCACAGGGACATGGGTGAACGGGGACGAGGGCTATGGATCACACGGTCCTGTATAAACGTTCCCTCCTGATTCTGAACACTGGACTGGGCTTGCACTGAATATCAACACCGGGAAATCTGGGTGAAAGGTACCGGGACACTCTTTGTACTGTTTATGCAACACTGGAATTCTTTCAAAATTAAACAAAAAAATTTAACTTAAAATTTAAATAGGCTCTTGCTCTAGAGAAACAAGTTCCATTTGTGAAGCCTAGTTTGATAATGCTGGTATATTCCACAGCTGGGGGCTCCTGTTGGAGGGGACAGGCACCGTCCTCCTTGACCCCTAATCATGGCAACATGACCGGCTAAACCGACCGCCAGCAAAGTTGCTCACCAACCCCACATTTCTGTGGTCCAGCCCCCTCAGCGCCCTCTACTAAGCACCCACCTTGCCCTCTGCAGGGGACTCTGCCTCTCAGACCATGGGGATAAGATTAGCAAACGCTCAGAGTCTGTGGTGTCCCTCACACTGCACCAGTAACTCGTGTTTATCCCGACTACAATCCTACAATACAGTGACTGTCATCGGCCTCATTTTACAAGTGAGGAAGCCGAGTCACAAAGTTACATAAATTCAAGGTCACAGAGTGGCGGCAGGGGTGGGATTTGGACCCCAGCAGTGTGCTCATAAGCACTACATTATATAGCCGCCCCCTGAAGAGGACAAAGTGTGGGGTCACCGTCAGACTCGGGCAGGACAGGGGCCAGGGGAGCCATGTCTGTCTCTGGTGCGTGAGGCCTGCACAGCACCTTCCCCAGGACTGGCCCAGGGGACCCCCAGAAGCCACCTTATATCCGAGTCCAGGGCGAAGGTTATCAACTACCTTGCTGGTGCGACACCCCTGCCTGACGCAGTCCCGGGCACAACGACAACTAATGGGTCCAGACCGCAACGCCCAGGCTCAAAGCTGTCCCGCGGCCCCTCAGCCGAGAACACAGGACAAGTCTCTGCAATACTCTGTTGACTGTCTCACAGCAGTAAATTGATTTCTAGAGAACTTTACAGGAATTAGTCAACAATTTGTTCCGTTTTATGCTACCTCACTAGAATAGACAGAATTAACATTAAAAGATGCTCCCAAAAAGTGTAACCGTATCACTTATTGGTAGCCACACGGAGCTCTAGCTAATCAAAGGCGTTCCTCCAGGCTCGGCTGCTCAGGTGAACGTTTACGGATGTTACTCTGAAGCCCTGTTACCCACAGCTGTTTTCTACAACGATGTCCACGAGCAGTTACTTACATGGGTGCCAAGGAGGCTCTTAACATGGTTGAAGCCTGGAAGGTGAGGGCAAAGGAACAGAAGAAAGACAGTTAAACACTGAGGGCAGGGCACTGCTCCTAAATCCCTGGGGTAGCGCAAAATCAACAACTCGCACAGTTCTGGGTCCACCAGGATTCTCCAGCCATCATCATACAGGATTTAAAAATTAACCCAAGCCAAAGATAATCAACACACTACAGGTGCACTTCCCAAGCCACCCACCCTGGGCTTGTGGTGACGCCACTCAAGGGAACAATCTATAAAAAACTGGGTGGGTTCTCGCACCCAGACTCCCGGAGGCCTTTAAGCTGCCTGGTCAGAGATAGCAGGGAGGATGGAGTGATGAAAATCATTTAATTACCCTGTTCTTTTCTCTAGGAAGCTTTTAACCGTGAGGACAGAAGGGACACACTGTACCTATACCAAGTCAAACACTATAGAAGTGATCCCAGAAAAAAATGAAACCCTCTCTCCCACCCCCCACCTTTAATCCTGTCTACAAGCCAAATCCTTGCCCACTTTATGGGCATTCATTCATAGACTTTTCTTCCCTTTGGCTACTGCAGGCAATGCCATATTAAACATGTACTCAAGTAGAAATAACCGAATGTTGTGTGCGGTACTCGTTCAGACTCAAACCGAATGTAAAAACTTATTTTGAAAAAACAGGGAAATCTGAATATGGACTACACTGATATTACATGATACTAAGAATTAAGTGTTTATTGGATTAGGAGTTGGGTTGTTTTTTTAATGCCCTTGCCTGTTAGAGACATGCACTGAATGATCTACAGGTAAAACGAGACGTTGCAGCAGGTTTTAAAGAACTCCAGGAAGAAACATGTAAGCACAGAAGAGAGGAAGTCTCAGCTTTCTGTGGGCACCTTGGAGGCAGTGCACACCTCCAATGGTCACTATCCATGCCTAGCACGTTGACCGGTGGTTATTTTGCAATTATTTCCGTGTCTTTCTCTTTGGCAGATGTGGAGTTCCCAGATGGCTGGAGATGTGTCGCCTGCATGTCCCCAGCCTGTGAAACGGTGCAGACACACAGAGGCACTCAACCACTGCTGCTGTGTGAACGAGTGAACAGTCTGACCGCCGGAAGCAGTCCCCGGCATCCTGGACTGACGCTACCGTGGCCCAGCTGATGGCCCTGCTCCCTGTCGCTTCCCTCGCTACTTACAGAGACTCCGAGGCCAGAGCCCCTCCAGGAGTCAGAAAATTCTGCTTTTAAATGGCTCCTGATCATGTACAGTTTTATATTTTTTTAGCCCTTGATTTTCTTTTTTAATTAAAGGAATTACCAATTAAGGTTATCAGTTTAAATAGCAAGGAATTCAGAAAATAAGTTTGGAATGTCAACTAAATTACTCATCTAACCCAGTAAGAGGACTGAATATTAGCATGATATATACATGAGAGAATATTTAAATGTAGGGCATTGGCTAATTCATAGTTCCACAAATATAACTTATTAACACCCCCCTTTTGTCATAGTTTAAGAAAGGCATTACCTAATTTTGTAAAATCAAATACAATTCTGATCACTCATGGTCCAGCAACACGCAAAGAATAAACCATAAAGCAACAGAAGTGAAAGACGGTATTCCAACAGCACCGCCGGATGCTACGCTTGCCCATGGGCCCGCAGACATCGATAAAACGCCATCCACACCTCGCGGCCACCGAATGTTTGGTGGAGCTTCCTCAGCTGGGAGCTGGTGGGAGCTGTGTGAACTCTAGGGACTATTTTTGCAAAGCTCTGAGTAGCCCCTGGGATCTCAGCAGGAGTTGGCACCGTGGCATAATGCCCGAACATGGCCAATCAGGGCTGCAGGTCACAGCAGATTCTCCAATCAAGTGCTTCTCTGCAAGGTTACAGACAATGTGGGCCCCGGGAATGATTCCTAGGGGACGTTCAGCCCCGGGACTGAAGACACAAGGGAAGCAGAGAACCAGAGGAGCCTCTGCCACGTGGGGAAGGGGTGGCCATGGCCACTGCTGTAACAAGAAGGGAGCCCAGCATGGTGAAGTGCAGGCTTGTGCGTGTGGGAGAGGATGGCTAGAAGGGAAATGTGCCTGTAGGTTCTACAGAAGCTTCTCGGGCAAAACCTCTCACAGGTCACCGAGGACACCTGCTTCATGGCACTGGGAGCTGGGCAAGACGCCTAGCAGCACCCGAACCAGGGAAAGTGCCAGGGCCTTGGGTGCTGGCTCTTCTCAGGGTTTCTGTGACCAGATTATGGAAGGCTCTGGACTCCAGGCCGGGCATTTTGGCCCTGAAGCAACAACAGCTATGTATTAAGCAAGGGAGTAACATGATCAGATACCTGTGTGTTGTACCTACGTTGTTCCGGAAACATGAGGGCATAAATAAATAAGACACATCCAGAAAGGTCACGCCACCTCCCGGTGAACGAGCAATCAGAAAGGCGGGCACCTGGAGATGGAGGCCAGCTGGGAAACGCAGCTTTAAGCCAGGACAGAAAGAGAACAAGCCTGAATAAACATGAAGCAACAGGGAGGGAGAGAGGAAGCGGGCTCAGGTCTGATGACTTGGGAGCCTCCGCAAAAGAGCGGAAAGGGCCTTGGGGGATCCCAGGCATCTCCGGACAGTCGTCAGCAAGACAGGAAAAGGCCACCTGTTTTCAGGAAAAGATAAGCTCGGATTTGGCCTAAGGTCCCTAAGTCTGGGCTTGGGAGTCAGAGAAAGTGCTGGGTTAATGGCACAATGACCTCCAACCAACTGGCTGAAATCAAAGGTGTTCCAGTCCGCACGTCACTGGGTCAGTTCAGGTATGTGACAGACACTAGTGTGGGACATGCAGCAGGGACGGGGAGCCAGGTGGGTGATTCGCCCTAATACAGCGTGCCCCAGGCCCACCAAGGCTGCCTGGAAATGAGGCAAATGTGGGCAGAGGGCAGGCATCTTGCCAAAGCTAAGGAAAGCCATACGGGAGGCTGCAAGGGCTGAAGATGGTGGCCTTCCATCCAAAGCCATGGCCTCGACAACAGGAAGCCTCAGGAAGACGTGGTCTCAAGCAGAACAGCGCCATAGTCAGGTTTCCGGAATAACCGCACCAGGTGGTCCTGGAGGAGGCTGTCCCACCCACTCCCAGCCCCGGCAGGGAATCCCTGCAACCGAAGTGGCTGGAAGAAGATGCCTTCTAAGATTCACTTGTCCTGGGTCTTCAGTAGAGTTAATACTATCACACCTGGGAGTATGTTAACTTGTATTTCAAATGAGGTCTACTTGGAAGAAAGGAAGAGTTAATCCCCAAATGGGTTGTTTTTAAAATAAGGATGCACTAAAATGGAAACTTGCTCATCTAATAAATCCACAAACCCAGAAGTGCCATTCGGTGGGGCCTGGGATTCACCCCAGGGGCATGCTCAGATTTCCACCTTCAGACTGTTGCCACATTCACGATCACCCAGTGCAAGCAGGGCTAATAAGGAAGACAGAGCAAGATGCTTTCAGGTGCTATGTGCAGCACATAGAGACGTATGCTGGCCCTGGCTGGGTCGCTCAGTGGGTTAGAGTGTCATGCCATTACACCAAGGTTGAGGGTTCAATTCCCTGTCAGATCACACACAAAAATCAACCAATGCATGTGTAAATAAGTGGAAAAACAAACAGATGTTTCTCTCTCTCCCTCTCGCTAACATCAGTTTGGAAAAAAGATGTATGATGCAACACTAAAAACAGAAAAATTAAAGCCCTGGCTGGTAGCACAGTGGTTAAGGCGCCGGCCTGCGAACCCAAGGGTCGCAGGTTCGATTCCCCAGCCAGGGCACATAACCAGATTGCAAACCAGGTCTCCAGTCAGGTCTGTGGCTGGAGGCAGGTGAAAGGCAACCATACATTGATGTCTCTCTCCCTCTCTGCCTCTCTCCCTTCCCCTCTTTCTAAAAATAATGAAATAAAATCTTAAAAAAAAAAAAACAAACAGAAAAATTAAAAATAAGCTACCTAAACTCTACTGGAATAATGATTAACTGAACCATACTGTTCCAAATTAAAACTCTATGAGAGAGATGGATGTAATAATACAACAATAAAATTAAAAAAAAAAAAAAAAACTGAGATAAGAAAAATGTAAACATGCTAAAAGCACATAGAAGAATGAAAAAGATACTGTTAAGAGACAGCTGCAGAATGCAATGTGTAATAATGCCTAAATTATATAGAACTTCGAAAGGTCTCGAAGGAAAGCAAAAGAAAGTTATTGAAAGAGAGGAGATGGGGTGAGTGTGAGGGAGGGCGGGAAGGGGTTTGTGTTTTGATCCAAAACAAAAAACGACTCTACCTCTTCTCCCGGGAGGCAGGAGGTTCCCCTCTTATTCCTTATCACTAGCTTCCTGATAAAATAAAGGCAGATTGATTTCAGATGATCTGATAAGGACTCCCAAGTAACTACCAAGTAACAAACAAAGGTTACGGTGGTGGCAAGCAATCAAACGGGGAGAGGCCATCTGGGAGAGTTCTCAAAAAATCGATTCTGTCATCACTAGTCCCTCTGGGGGCACCTGGATGGGACCGCCGGCTCTGGTGCCCCGAGCAGCTGTTGGACACAGCTCACTGAGCGTGAACCAGGTAGAATGGAAACACCTTCTTCCCACTTGCGGCTTTTCCTCCAGGAGGCCACCAGTGTGACTCCACCCTAACCCTGCCCAAGCCCCCTGCTGCGGGCCATGAGCCTGCCCAGAGACCACGGGGCAATTCCTCGCCGGGTGGTGCTGAGGGGCTTGGCCGGAGCTGTCCACGGCTGGGCAGGTTCTTGTCTTTATTTTTTATTTTTTAAAAGATTTTACTTATTATTCTTAGAGAGAGGGGAAGGGAAAGAGGCTGAGAGGGAAAGAGAGACATCCATGTATGGTTGCCTTTCACCTGCCTCCAGCTACGGACCTGGCTGGAGACCTGGCTTGCAACCTGGTTATGTGGCCTGGCTGGGAATCGAACCAGCGACCTTTGGGTTTGCAGGCCTTATCCACTGTGCCACCAGCCAGGGCTAGGTTATTGTCTTTAATTCTAGGACTCAAAAGTAGGAAACCATCCGTTTCCTAGATACACCGCTGAAGAACTTAGAGAGGAATGTTTAAGTGTAGAGATACATGTATCCCTTAAGATCTCCATCTGTGCTTAGAAAGACTGTCTCACATTCAGACCACCTGGCATCTACGACCCAGGCCACTGGGCATCTGGGAAAAGACCATCCAGGACTGGCTTTTTTCAAACGTGTGCTTTTTACTATTAAAAAAACTTTTCCTTCTCCTTTGGAATAGTTGAGATGTTCCTAAGCTGTGTTATCAGTTTGCAAATCCTAAGACCCTTGAATAAAATGTCTTTTTAAAATATAGGGAAACCCACCTGCCCACAAATAAAAGCCATATTCTCCAAAACTAGGTTTCTCAGTATCAACAAGATATTTTCAGCTACTTTACCCTTTATTCTTTTGTCCTAATTTTCCATTGGTACTGAACTTGCTGGGGAAGAAGGCAGCTATTATCTGGGCCCTTTTGAACTACAAACGGTGAGTGAGGTTGCGGAAGGCCAGGCTTTTAACAGCCAGATGTAAAAGCCAGCATCAAATTTGACGGTCCTGTTTGGACTTAAAAAATGAAAAAGCAACCTTCTTCTCCTTCCAAATCCTAAATCCCATCAGTTCAGGCACTAGACATCCCATCTAAACTATGCTAACTCCCTCTCCATTCGTTATAAACCTGATATCACACATTGACTTTAGATATGCCTAATCGACTAAAGTATAAAGCCCTTTATACTGTTACCATGACCCTATATCCACCCTTTATCATCTTGTAGAGGAATCTACTAGGAACAGTAAGATTGTTGGCAGCTTTTATTGCCTGTTCCTAAGTTAATGGCCCAGTAAAAAGGAAAAGGGTACACACCTAAGGTGACAGAGCTCATCCGCTCCCCCAATTTGTCACACTGAGGACCCGTACCTGTGGCTGTGTACCAACGAAGGACGGCAGGCCGAGCTCGGGACAAATGTTAGCTTCTAACGGGGTAAAATGTCAGCCACACTATGACCCTCTGCCTTTTAAACTGCTCCTCCTCATTAACATGAGCGGAGTTTAAAATAAAGGTGCATCGCTCCACCATCAGGAAATGGAAGTCAAGGGGTTCCTCTATATACAAGACAGAATGGGATTTGATAACCCAGACCTGGAATAAATGGAGTAGTTGCTGAACTAACAAATAAACACAAGGCAGGGCCCTGACTGGTACGGCTCAGTGGGCCGGGTGTTGTCCTGGGTTTTGGGCCAGGTCCCCAGTTGGGGGCGTGCAAAAGGCAACTTACTGATGGAGACTTCTCTTGCACATCCTTGCTTCTCTCCCTCCTTTCCCCTCTAACAATAAGCAAATACAATCTTTTAAAAAAGAAAAAGGAAAGGAAGGCAGGGGAGAAAGGAGAGGCCCTGTCAGACAGGCACTGCCAGGCCACGGACAGCTGGGCAGCCTTCAGGGGCGCTAGTCACACGCTCGGCCAGCCCTCAGGGGTGCAGCTCGAAGGCCCGCATCCTGGAGGCTCCGGGGAGCTTCCTTTTCTGAAACCTGATGTCACTGCGTGCTTTACTGACATGTGAAAAAGGGTCGACTCTCTCAGCTGGGTGCACAGACACGCTGCAGCTTCCAACACCACGCATCGTGGGGGATGCAGCCCCCACAAGCCATGGCCCCAGGACACTTCCACACACCCTTGGGGATGTGGTGAAGGACACCTGCGCTTCATGTTACTATGTCCTTTCTGTAAAGATCCATGAGAGAAACTCACTTGGGTCCGGGCCCCAGAATAATCATGTGCAGCAGCTCTGATCACTGCTCTTAGACACGTGCTTCGACTAGTTAAATGACGCCAGCTACCCTCCTACTTGGAACAAAGCCACGGTCTAAAGGGCACATCAGTGAGGCTGACACGGCGAGGTCCACTCTGGGACGTGTGGTGGACACTGCTGTCACCGCTGTGCTCTCTAGGTTGCCTGCGTAGCAAAGGTACTCAGCTACAGCAAACACTACACAACAAAGAGAACAGAACTACTGCGTTTTCTCCTCCGTGTAAGCCAGCCGTGCAGCTGCTCACAGGTCCCTTCCTGCGTGAGCTGCTGAGCTCAGAGCCAAACCAGAGCCTGTCACTCCGACAGCTACTTACATGTGTCTTTGTCCTGGCCTTAGCCCTGGCTTACTTTTATTATTCCTACCCTTCTTTTCCTTTAACCGCAATTTACTTTTTCCCCAGCACTACTGAGATAATGACAGGTAACACTATGTAAGTTTCAGGTGTACAATGGGGTGACTTGATACGTATACCTATTGTGAAATGATTTGCACGGTAAGGTTAGTGACCATCCACCAGCTCACATAGTTACCTTTTATTTCTTGTGCTGAGAGCATTTTTGATCCACTCCCTTAGCAACTTTCAAGTGCATAATGCAGGCTGCCAGCACCATAATGTACATTAATCAGCTCCCCAAAACTTACTCATCTTATCACCAGAAGGTTTTACCTTTGAGCAATAGCCCTCCCCTCAGGACCTGGAAACCACTGATCTACTTTCTGTTCCTATGAGTTCTAACCACAATTTCTTTATTTTCTATTTTTTCATTTCACATATTTGTGTTTTCTCATAATAATAAGCTTCTTCAAACCTACCTGAGGATGAGGTAGGGAATAGATTATTTTTTAATGCTACAAAAGGCACTCATATTTTAATGAAGACCCTAATATTACTATGCAAACCCTTAAAGGTCGTGGCTCTGACCCACAAGGGTACCTCAGACCCCCTGGCACTTCCTTCCTAATCTAAGGCACCTGGCTGCACCCACTCAGTCTCTGGACCAGGCCACAGGTTGGTGTGAGCTCCAGGTGGGTTCATGAACTATGAACATTTCTCTGGGACACACTGGTGAACTCACTCCGCTGGTTGGGGACCCTAGCCACACACTGCATGCCTTCTGTGGGCTGTCCTAAGGACACAACATCACCTGTGCCGGGGTTTGGCCTGGAATGCAAACCTGAACCTAATCACAAGAAACATCAAACACAAGAGGAGAACTGTTCTATTCTTAAAAGAGGGAAAAAACCACATTCTCCTAAAATGTCCATGGCATGAAAGTCCAAGAAAGACCACAGGAATGTTCAAGAGTAAAGAAGGCTGAAGACCAGGTTGCAAGCCAGGTCTCCAGCCAGGTCTGTAGCTGGAGGCAGGTGAAAGGCAACTGTACATTGATGTTTCTCTCCCTCTCTGCCTTTCTCCCTTCCCCTCTCTCTGGAAATAATAAATAAAATCTTTTAAATAGAAGGCTAAAGAGATGCGAAGCCTATGCAACAGCAGACCCCATGCCACCAGGGGGGAGGGTGCTGTCAAAGACAAGCGGCTCAGCTCATTCAACTGGAAAATGTACAGGTTACGTAAAAACATTGAATCGATATTTAATTTACTGAACTTGATGTCACATGGGCATATAAGACAATAGTCCTATTAAGAAATAAACTTTCACCCTGACTGGTCTGGCTCAGTTAGTTGGGTGTCGTCCTGCAAAGCAAAAGGTCACCTGGTTTGACTCCCCGTCAGGACATGTGAGAGAGGCGGCCAATCGATGTTTCTCTCCCTACCTTCCCTTCACTCTAAAAATCAATAAATAAAATCAAAAAGGAAAAACAAAAAAACACTGTACTGAATTTGTCCTCAAATGGTTCAGAAGGCAGATTGTGTGTAGAGGAAGTAAAGGAACCAACGAATCAACTGCTAACAGTTGATCTGGGTAAAGGTATACAAAGTGTCTTTGTGCTGCTTTTGAACCTTTTCTGTATTTGCAGTTACTCCAAGTCCAAAGTTATAAAAGAAAAAAGGAAAGTCACTGCCCTAGGCCATACAACTTGCCATGCTTCGGAAAGAGAATCAGTTTCCTTCATTTCCTATGCATTTGCTCCTTGGCACCCGCGGGCCGGCAGGAGCGGCTCCCTGGGCCGCACAGAGCACGCGTCTTCCAGCGACTCATCCTTTTAAAACAGCTTCCTTTTCCCTCTGGGGATGTTTAGGCTCCAAAGCCAGCTGACTCCTGAGTGTTACCTTCTCCTGCTCTTTCAGAGTTTTCCTTATGTTATTTTAAGGGGGGGAGGGGGGCAGACCCTGGGCAGAGCCTCACCGTCCCAGGCCTCGTGAAGTCCACACTGTGCCCCAGACTCTGCCGCACCTGGTTGCTGAAGAGGCGGATGCAGATGCTCTGCAGGTACTCTGGCGTGATCTGCAAAGAGGACAAGAGGTCAGCCGGGGACAGGACGGGGCTCACCAGAGACAGCGGAGGCACATGGCGGTCACAGCAGTCTCTCAACAGGCGATCTGTGAGGGCCTGAGATGACATTTTGCTTTAACGCAGGAGCAGGAGCTCTCAGGACTTACCCAATGCCCTTCTAAATGTTAAAAATGCTGGACGCTTTCCAGTTCTACAATAGTTTCCTATTGTATTCCTAGAATTTTCTGTGGCTTTTGAGACTTTGGATCAACTCCTTATTCCTGACACTGTTTCCTCCTTTGACTTCTGGGACCACTTCTCTTAGAAGGATAATTAATTAATTAATTAATCAATTTAAAAGATTTTATTATTTTTAGAGAAAGGGGTAGGGTGAGAGGCAGAGAGGGAGAGAGACACCAACGTATGGTTGCCTTTCACCTGCCTCCAGCTACGGACCTGGCTGGAGACCTGGCTTGCAACCTGGTTATGTGGCCTGGCTGGGGAATCAAACCAGTGACGTCTGGGTTCTCAGGCTGGCGCCTATCTACTGTACCACCAGCTAGGGCTGGAAGGAAAATTTATTATGCTACCTTCTTGCTTTAAAAAAGGTGAATGAGGAAAGGGTATAAACAAACTGACTAAAAAACAAAATATAAATAGGCAATGAAAATACACTTGGCCTCCTATGTAACTAAGAAATGTAAGTTAAAACATTTCATCCCTGGCTGTTGGCTTAGTGGATTGGCACCAGCCTGTAAACCCAAAGGTCGCTGGTTCGATTTCCAGCCAAGGCAAATAACCAGGTTGCAAGCCAGGTCTCCAGCCAGGTCCGTGGCTGGAGGCAGGTGAAAGGCAACCATACATTGAAGTAAAACAAAACAAAACAAAAGAAAAAAACATTTCAGAGTACTAACTTTGCTCACCAAACTGGCATAGAGCTCAGAGTACAATCACGGCTGTGTTGGCAGTGTGGGAAGGCACAGGCACTGGGACACAATGCCGGGGTTTGGTGGGGGGCAGGCACTGTGGAAATCTTAGGAGAAACAAACTGGTGTATCTGTCCATTCCCACAGCCTCTGACCTAGCACTTCCACTCTTAGGATCTTATCTCACTTGCGTTCACAAGTATATTGTACAATAGCTATAAGAATGTTTATGGCAACATTTTTGCTAGAGCAAACAAATCTAAATGCTCATCATTGGAGAACTGGCAAATTACCAACAGAACAAGGTACAAACGTTATAAAGCATGATGTAGGTGTGAGAAAGGTCTCCAGGATGTATCGCAAGTGAAATGGCAAGTTTTGGAAGAGGAATGGGTCATAGGATCCCAAGTAAGCACATGCCTGCTGCATGCACATGGGCTTCTGGCACACACACCAGCACATGCATAGGGATGTTCAGAATAATACAGGAGAAAATGTTAGCCCTGAATATTAGCTTAACAATAACCCACAACCTTTCGACCAACTAACCCTGCATGTTAATAAAGAAGTGAAACTAAGGCATTGTGGGTGGGAGGGGGCTTTTGCTCTTTATACTTTCCTGAATTGTTTCAATACACTTTACCATGAGCATGCATTTCTTTTATATTAAAAGCAAGCTGGTTAAGAGTCCAGTCTCTGCCCCATCTCTCTCCCTTGATGCCCTTTGGCTCCTGCCTGCACACTCCAGTGGGAGATTGCACACGCCCACCTCCAGCCAGTGTGCCGCACCTGGTGTCCTGTCAGCCTCGGCTGCACACGGCACACTGGGACGATGGTGGGTATTTCTTAATAAGAAAGCAGGTTGCACTAGCTGGTGGCACAGTGGATGAGGAACTGGCCTACAAGCCCAGGGGTCGCTGGTTCAATTTCCAGCCAGAGCACGTGGCCAGATTGCAGGCCAGGTCTCCAGCCAGCTCTGTGGTGGCCATGCATTGGTGTCTCTCTCCCTCTCTGCCTCTCTCCCTGCCCCTCCTCTCTTGAAAAAAGAAAAGAAAGAAAGAAAGAAGGGAAAAGGTAATCATACACTTTTCTTTTTCTCCAGCCTCGCTGGCCACCTCCATGTCAATGACTGCAAGACCTTCCCCACTGTCTGCCATTACATCTACTTCAAGAAATGGATTATGTTATGTTATTTATTTACTTAATAAATAAATTAAATAAATAATTTTTTAGTAAAAATTATAATTTTAAAAAATTTAAAAAAATGTTTTTAAAAAAGATTTTATTATTTTTAGAGAGGGGGAGGGGAGAGAGGCAGACAGGGAGAGAAACATCAATGTATGGTTGCCTTTGGATTACGTTTTAAAAATCAGATCCAATTATATCCATTTTTCAAACACTGTATTTCCACAGAGATGTAATTATATTATACTCTCTACTTTTTATTATATAAAGCATTAGTCATTCCCATTAAAGAAACAGGACAAAGATGCCCACAACTATATTATGTAACAATGTCCCGCAGTCTTAGTCAATATGCTAAGATAAAAAAGTTATGATAGATCCTTTTGTAGTTTATAAGTGTGATGATTGGGTGTTCACGTGCTTGTGTGATGTGTGCCTCCCTCCAACCTCGTTACACTTTTGGCACATTACCCGTCTGATGTAAAAAAAAAAAAAAAAAAAAAAAGTTATGATAAATCATGAAAAAGCGAAACAAAAATATCATTATTCAAAAATGATATGACTGCCAATCTAGAACACAGGGGACTCAATCAAAAGACTCTATCAGGTGAACAGAGTCCAGAAGGATAGCAGGATATAAAATCAATATATAAAACTCAAGGTCCCGGCCAGGCAGGTCAGCTGGCTGGAGCACCACCCCAACGTGCCAAGCTTGCAGGTGCCACCTCTCATCAGGGCACGTGTAAGCAGCAGCCAACGAATGCGTTAATTAAGTGGAGCAATAAATCAGTGTTTCTCTCTCAAGTTAATAGGTAACATTTAGAAAAAAAGACAGGAAAGTCCATAGCTTTTCTATCTAACTGCAGGGTACCACCCCCTTTTTATGCCACTACATAACTTTTCTTTTGTTGCCAATTTATTTTTTGCTAACATTAAGAATCCAGTCGAGTTGAGTCCCGGCTGGTGTGGCTCAGTGGATTGAGTACCCGCCTGCGAACCCACTGGGTTCAATTCCCAAGTCAGGGCACATGCCTGGGCTGTGGGCCAGCTGGGGGTGTGCGAGAGGCAACTACACATTGATGTTTCTCTCCTTCTCTTTTTCTCTCCCATCTCTCTCTGAAAAGTACATAAAAATAAAAATTAAAAAAAGATGAGAGTTTTCAAAAAAACAGGGTGGGAAAATAAAAACATAGGAGATAATGTGTCAGGAAAAAAATGTATGAAATACTGCAAGCAGCACG
Organism: Noctilio leporinus; assembly: GCA_004026585.1. NCBI lineage: Eukaryota > Metazoa > Chordata > Mammalia > Chiroptera > Noctilionidae > Noctilio > Noctilio leporinus. The sequence goes on along the minus strand of PVIW01005541.1, from coordinate 62,444 downwards.
ATACACGGCATGGCTCCTGTGTGCACACTGGCTTTGTGAAACAGAGGGCAGGGCATGGCTGGGAGTGGTCGGGAATCGGGTACCAACACGGTCCACGCCTGCAGCACATCTTCATCTCAAAAAGACGTGGATGGTCAGGGGCCTTCCTTACCATCTTGCCACTGACTGTGGCCTCCAGGGAATCCACCAGCTCCGCCGTGACCCCGATGAGGTTGTGGTAGTCTGCTTGGACCTTATTGTACCGTTTCAGGTACGTCATGGACCTCCTCTCCGCCTCCATCAGCTGCTGGTGGAGGTGCTGCAACATTTCTAGGGAGATATTTATATGTGTGTTAGGAATGAAAAGCCCCGTAAAATAAAAAATGACACTCTTTTCAAGGGAGTGCCAGGCATACTATCGTGTTGCTGTAACAATGAACTTGACACTATTTGTGTTCAACATTTGACTTCTATTTCATGCCACATTTAGTTACAAAGTGCTTTGCAATCACAGATTTTTAATTTCTTGTCTCTGGTAGTTCAGCTGACTATCTCTCGATTTCCTAACAGAATCTACTTCCTGGACTGAACCCCTACAATTTCTTTTAGTTCTTTTTGTACAGGAAACAAACTCAGTGTTTCTTTCTACAAGCAGTACATACCTAGAGGAGTGGCATGCAAACTCTGAAATACCCACAACTCAGAATTACCCCAAAATAAAGATGATCAAGCTTCACCTTCAGAGACTGAGTTTGCAGACGGTGGGTGGGGGCTGAGTATCTATGTTCTCAACAGACTCCCTGATGGCTCTGACACGTGCTACAGTTCTAAGTTCCTAAGTTCCCCATTCTTCCTCATTTGTGTCCTAAACAGCTATGAAGTCCACTCACATTCAAACTGTATTTCAAAAAAATTTAGTTTTTACTGATGTGCAGAAGTAAATATTTTTAACTCTTAACACCCCAAACGTTACATGATAATGAACTAGTATTATTACTATAACATTTGGCACCCATCAAATCTCAATCTTGAAAGATAACTTTGAAAAGTCATCTAGCACAAATTTACGTTCAGCACTTGAACTTCTGAAGGACATCCCTAGAAAGGACACCCCTAGAAATCACTGACCAAACTTCTCCTTAAATATGACTAGGGAGAAGGAGTCCCTCCCCTGTCTTACACTAAGAATTATAAAAGCTTTATGTCTGTATAAAACTCAAAATTATACAAACTGGACCTTCCAACAACGGAAATTCCACAGGCTCCTGACAACCCCATTTTGTGGCAACAAGTACCAGCGTGTCTGCGTGAACCTGCTCGACAGGGGCCCAGTGGCAGACCGCGAACGAAGCACTGAGCCCCACTGGCTGGATCAAATGTTTCCCCAAACATGAATGTCACCAAAGTGTCCCCTCTGTAGAGGGGCGCGTGAAGGAACTCTTCCCCTCAGAAACTCACGGTCCTGTGAACTAAATATGAGCAGCTGTTTGCGGGAGTCCTGCCCTGGGAACTGAGCACAGGGCCTGTGACTACTTCAAGCAAGGGGCGCCTGCGGAAATGGGCACTAACGGCCAGCAGCCCGCAGGATGGAGAAGGCGATGGGCTGACACGTTCATGACCATTTAATAAGCCATTTGGCAAAACAGCCCACTGCCCACAGACGGCGCCTTGCAGCCACCTCAGCTGGCGAAACGCGGGGGCCTCAGTGCTCCTGTCGGCTGTTCGACAGCTGTAAACACCGACCTTATTTCTGAGCATTCGCCAGAATTCTGATCCTATCAAACACTGCATGAGTCAAGGAACTCTGGGCCAAGATTCCTGGCCAAGCGATACCTCAACTTGTAATGGCGACATCTTAGTCCCTGTTATTGTAAGGAAACTGCCTTAGCCGTGCCAGGGAAATTTATTGAAATTTTTCATATTTCCAAAGTCCAAAACACTGTGTTCCAAGTTTTAAACAGGCGACAGATACACGGAAAGAATGTCAGTCAAGGTTGCAGAAAGTTTTCCTGTTATTCCAGCAATGTAACTAACAAAAGCCACAGAGAGCTCGTACTGCCCAGCAGCCAGGATCCCCCGCTGTTAACATTCTCCCTTTATTTAGGTGCATTGCTTTTTTTTTTCTTTTTAAAGGTTTTATTTATTATTTATAGAGAGAGGGAAAGGGGGAGAGGCAGAGAAACATCAATGTATGGTTGCCTTTCATCTGCCTCCAGCTATGGACCTGGCTGGAGACCTGGCTTGCAACCTGGTTATGTGCCCTGGCTGGGAATCGAAACAGCGACCTTTGGGTTTGTAAGCTGGCGTCTATCCACTAAGCCACCAGCCAGGGCCTTTTCCTTTTCTTTTTTTTTTTTTTTAAGAGTAGATGAGCCCTGGCTGGTGGCTCACTGAATAGGCACTGGCCTGAGAACCTAAAGGTCGCTGGTTCAATTCCCAGCCAGGGCACATAACCAGGTTGCCAACCAGTTCTCCCCCAGGTCCGCAGCTGGAGGCAGGTGAAAGGCAACTGTACATTGATGTTTCTCTCCCTTTCTTCCTCCCTCCCTGACCTTCTCTCTAAATATAATGACAAAAATCTTTAAAAAAAAAGATGAGATTTCATTTTATAGACCCCTTGGTTGCCCAAGATAAAATGACACATTTTACAAAATGATACACTTTAAAATATGCAACTATTTTTCTAACCTCATGAAAAACCCTAAAACCACTCTTCACAATATATTCTTCCTTCTTCATAGTCAGGTATAAATCAACTTATTTTGCTAATTCACAAATATTGACGAAGGAAATTATGACTTACAACCATAAATGTTTTTTTTTTGTTTTTTTTTTAAAATTTATTATTTCCAGAGAGAAAGGGAGAGGGTCAGAGAGAAAGAGAGACATCAATGTATGGCTGTCTTTCACCTGCCTCCAGCCATGGACCTGGCTACAGACCTGGCTCGCAACCTGGTTATGTGCCCTGGCCAGGGAATTGAACCAGTGACCTTTAAATGTTATCATTTTAAAAAGCACTATTTAGGGCTCTGAACCCTAGAAAAAAGAGCTATTGCTCATTTTCTAAAGGGGCCAAATCAATAAATGTCAGAAATGCTACAAGATACTACTTCTGTATCTTTTTAGATCATTAGGTGAAAATAATTCAATATGCTATATTGCCAACCTAAGTTTTTATTCTAAACACCATTTTCAATGTACAGGAATACCTTTTGAGAATTTCCCACTTTAAGATCTCTTCCTGACTTCTTCAAAAGCTTATGGAAATCTCACTTTATTGGTGAAACTTTCTTAGCAAGACACACAGAACAATGACGTTACCCAACTATTCAATTAAAAAAAACACACGTCTGGTGGGATTGACTTTGGGGGGAATGGGTGGGTGGGGAGGGGGACAGAGGGGAGCAAAAAGGGGATGGATGTAATACAACAACAAAAAAATTTTTTTAAATTAAAATTAAAATTAAAAAAAAGAGAAAAACACACATCTGAGTCTAGAATTAAATCAGAGGCATGTCTGTGCCTTGCGGTCACTGCAGCTGTAGTTCTGGGAAGAGACGACCACATGCTGACCATGGCTGTCACGACACTGGGCCTGGGCCGGGTACAGGGGCTCTGCGGAGCTAACCTCCAATCCCCTGTCCTGCTCTTTGGGATGCATTCAGTCACAGAAACATGCTGTGCCTGCCAGACTCAGTTCTGCTGGGCTATCCTGAGAAAACTTAAAGTCAAGCTTAAAGGCTCGGAAACACTGGTCTCCTTGCTTAAATTTCAAAGGAAAGATCTACAGAAAAAGATCTATTTGCACTCTCCATCCATATTTAGTTTGTTTGCAAAACTGGGCCACTTATCAGAGACAGAACTGTTCTGGGCAGAAAGCTAGCCCACAAAAGTGCCGAGAATGCTGGAGCAGTTTCTCACTACCCTCCCTCCCTCAAGGGCCAGGGAGAGCAAAGACCAAGTCTGAGCAGGGACTCAGCAGACTGTCCAGTCCTCTGAGGCCCACAGGAGGCAGGTGGGTGTCGGTTTCAGAAAAAACTGCAGTGTTGGACACTCCTTCCCATCAGGGGCTGAGACGCAGTTCTGAACGTAGGAGTTCTGAACGTAGGAGTTCGCTTCTAACAGAGAGAGTGCAACGGAAGTGAGTTTCTTCAGAGGCTGGGTTACAGAAGGTGACGCAGCTTCCATGGGTCCTCTCTGGGGACATTCACCCTGGGAACCCATGCCCTGAGGAAGCCCAAGCCACATGGAGTCTGCTGAGACCCCAGCCTGAAGCCAGTACCAGCCAGCAGACTCGTGCACGTGGGTGAGGAAGCCTTGGCGGTGGCGCCACTGGCTCCAACAGCACCCACGAGGTGTCCCGAGGGGGGGCTGCCACCTGAGCCCAGTTCCCAGACCACACAAGCGGGTAACAGTAACAACAGACAGCGCTGGTGTTTTATGCCACCAAGCCTGAGGTGGTTTGCTAGGCAGCAACAGAGCAGAAACGGGGGCAGAGAAGCATTTCCAGGCGCTGCAAGGGCAAGACCCAAGTATCCAGCTGGATTTATGAATCGCAGCTGGGCTTCAGGGAGAGCCGCACGGGCCCCACCCTGCCAGGGCCAAGAGCTGCACCAGCACTGCAGGGAGATGGCTCGGGAGCTGGCCTGGGACATGGCTGTGCTGGGGCACAGCAACCTCAGGGCGCCCCAAGGCTACGCCTCGCAACCTGCGGCCCATCCCACACTGGCCACATCTATCCCCCGGCCCCTCTGTGCTCAGGCACAGGACGGCGGCTTCTCCGTGAAGGGTCAGCGGGCCCTGTCCACTCTGAGCTCCCGGAGGGATGGCAGGGCTGGCAGGCCCGCAATTCAGAACTGCTGGGCGGGGACCTGCAAGGCTACCCAGGACCAAAACAAATCATCGAACTCCTCAGGCATCACTCATTTGTCAGCTCCTCGGAAAGCGAAGTGCTAACTCACTTACCAATGCTTCCCTTCTTCAGCAAACTCCAACTCTTCAAAGAGAAGCATGAAGAAACGTGGCAGGGAGTTTTGAAATCCTAACATTCCCGGCTGTGGGAAGGGCCCACGCGCTACTCCACGTAGCGAGGCGCCCCCTGCTGGGCGCTGCGGGGACGGAAGCGCACGGCAGCCTCCTTCCAGCCCAGGGTCAGCCCCAGCGTTTAAATGGTTTTCATAATGTTACGTCCAAAACGAACTCGGGCAAGTAACCCCAACTCTGGCCAATTTCCTACTAACCAAAGCTTTTCACACCTTCCCTCAAAATGAACAGTCCTGGTAAAAATGAACTAATCATGGAAAGCCATCATTTTATGCTAAAAAGATGAAGACTGGAATTCTTACTTCGAAGGTAAAAAACGGAAATGCTGTATAAGAATCAGTGCTCCATGCTGCCATTAGACGAGTGCGAATCCAAAGTCAAGATACCAAAGCAATCTCTCCCCTGCCCCTGCATTACCGTGGCACAGTGCTTGGATTCGCTTCTTCCTCCACCTCTTAGTTGCCCGACACGCAAGATGAAACTGAAAAAACACCAGCCCTCCAGTCCAGTGGGCCTCAAGGAGTCTCATGAAATGACTGCAAAGCACTTCATAAATATTTAGACTTTCAAAGCCCTCATTTTCCAAGCTGGTGGAATTCTCTCCATTTCACTACTAAACACTAGAGGTAACAAGGTTATTTAAAAAATTGTAACCTAGCCCTGGCTGGTGGCACAGTGGATAAGGCACCAGCCTACAAACCCAAAGGTCACTGGTTCGATTCCCAGCCAGGGCACATAACCAGGTTGCAAGCCAGGTATCCAGTCAGGTCTGTGGTTGGAGGCAGGTGAAAGGCAACCATACATTGATGTCTCTCTTCCCCTCTCTCTAAAAATAATAAATTAAAAATTTAAAAAAAAAAAATTGTGATCTAGCCCTGACTTGGGTGGCTCAGTGGATTGGAGCATCTCCCGCAAAGCAAAAGGTCACCAGTTCTATTACAAGCCAGGGCATGTGCCTGGGTTGCGGGTTCAGTCCCTGGTCTGGGTGCATATGAGAAGCAACCAATCATATGATATTTCTCTCCTAGGATATTTCTCTCCTTTTTTTCCCCTCCTTCCCCTCTCTAAAAATAAATAAAATATTTTTAAAAAATTAATCCAGATGATTCACCTTTATGACTTTGTCCATTCTCCTTCTGGGATGAGAAGGAAGTTCAGGAAAAAAATGCAGTCCTTAAGGTACCTGACCTTGTGGGGTCAATTTGCAAGACAGCATTGTCAGCATGGTGCAAAAGCGGATTCTCAGGACAGTGAAGGCCACTTTCAACAGCTAAGACAGTTCCATGACTGTTACTGACTTCTCATTACTTGGATGACTCACTCTCAAATCATCTTCTCCCTCTCCATTTCTTCTGTGTGCATCCAAGTCTTGTCCTATTTCAACAGCTTCCTTCCAAAGGCCTTCCCCTCTATGAAGCGCACCACTAAAAATGTAAATCTGAATTCATACCCTTTCACACTGCGACTTCAGCACTAGATCCTGAGGAAACGGGTGGGACGGAAACAGCACAGGGCCGAAATGGCAGGCGTGGATCCTGAGAGCCAGTCAGCCTGGGTTCAAACCTCAGCTGCCGTTCTTCCAGCCCCAACACTACAGGCAGGCACTTAACCAGTTTTCTGTGGGTTTTCTTAATTTTCTCGGTAACAGCTTTACTGAGATGTAATGTGCACATTATAATTCACCCATTTAAAGTGTACATTTCAAAAGTTTTCCATATATTCAGAGTTGTGCAATCAGTGGTAGAACATTTTCATCACCCCCAAAAAAGAAATCCTGCATCCATTAGCAATCCCCCCCTTTTTCCCACAGTCTCTGCCTCCATGGACTGACCTCTTTGGTACCTTTCATACACATGGACTCACACATTATGCGGCCTTTTGTGTCTGGCTTCCTTAGCATGTTTTCAAAGTACATCCAAGTCACACACAACGTGTGAGATTCATTCATTTTTTATTGCCAAAGAATATTCCAACGTCTACCATGTTTTGTTTGTCCACCATCATCGATGGACGTTGGGTGTCGTGCGCTTTTCGGCCCTTCTGGAGTATAAGGGACTAGATGGTAATGGAAAAAATACAATAAAGATTCAATTTAAAAAATGTTTTTTAAAACTCCAACTTGGCTAAAAGAACTAGGTCTTGGCCTTTTCTCTGGATCCCTAATTCCTAGCATGATGCTAAATTTAATATGTTGAACTGAACTGCAAATACTTTCCATGGGACAAGGAAAAGAAAGAAATAATGTTTGTAGTTACCTGCTATATTTAAATGTATTTGCTGCAAAGCAAGCTGACTAAGATGAAAGGTGACAAGTATTTGCAAACATTTATACTACTAACAGCCAACAGCTAGCAAGCACTTACTCCATGATGGATGTTTTAAACAAGTTTTATGTGTTAACGCAAACCTCTTATTATTTCTATAAAGTACGATTATTAATAAAATTAATGATTCAGTATGTAAATAACTTCTTTTACAATCTTAATATATTGGCACCATTAAATTTAAGCTGAGAAACGCTGTTGAAAATATCTGTAAGCGGGTTGGAGAAGTCCTCATTTCACTGAAAACTCATTTTCTATGGAACTGAGTGGAAAACAGGGCAGATACGCAGACATCACGGGGTGTGGGTAGAGGGAAGCACCCATCCACCCTCAGGGCCATCGAGCAGAGAAGAGCTGGATGTAGTCCAGCCCAACAGCGGCCCTCTCAGGCGAGCAATGGGGCCTCGGATGGCTGCAGAAGCTGAAGGAGACACGGGTGGTGGGATCCCAGGGACAAAGTTCAACTAGGAAAAGGGAGTCTTATGCTTTGGAGTTAGAAAGAAAGCAGGTATTAGCCAGCAAAGTGGTCTACATTTTTCACTAAATGAGAACAAACATCCACTTTGCAACTCCAAATGTCATATTCTTGTTTTGGAATAACTTTGAATACATTATTGTCCAGAATAAAAGAAGACAAGCATCCTTAAAGACTAACAAGCTAGCCCTGGCTGGTGGCACCGCGGATAAAGCACCGGCCTGTGAACCCTAAGGTCGCTGGTTCGATTCCCAGCCAGGACACATAACCAGGTTGCAAGCCAGGTCTCCAGCCAGGTCCGTAGCTGGAGGCAGGTGAAAGGCAACTATACATTGATGTCTCTCTCCCTCTCTGCCTCTCCCTTCCTTTCTCTGGAAAAAAAAGAAAAAAGACTAATAAGCTTTGGGAAGGGGCCTCCCAGGCATGGGTGGCCACACATGGGTGACCACTGTCTCACCCCTCCTGGGACAGGTTCCCTTTACCCCCACAGCCCAGCAGGCCCTCTGGCCAGTCAGTGCCCCATTTGCTCTCAAAATCTGGAACTGGAGTGTGATTATGCTCCACACATTTGCTACAAATCATGAACTTGTACACTTTTATGGTATGCAAATTACATCTCAACAAAGCTGTCTTTTGAAAAGGCCCAATTTGAATAACAAGTGATATGGTCACTTGATCCAACTGTCAGGGCCTCAAGGCCTTAAAAGCGGTTGAATGATCTTCTACAAAGGAACAGTTATTCCAAGGAGTTCTCTTCCAAACAGACAAGACACTTTTTCCAATACAGCTTCTAGCCTGTGACATAAAATAAAGACCCGAGCTGGTCTCAGAGCTCCAGTGCCTTAGAAGCGAACCCTTGAGGGCCTTGGCACGCCCTCCCCTTCAGCTCTGCTCAGCTCAGGCACCTGAAAGCAGCCCCTGCAGCCACCCCACCCCAGGGCAGGCTCAGCTGACTGCGGCCCTAACACCACGGTGGTCTCCATCGGCTTCCAAAGGATACGTATAATGTTAAAAGCTTCGGAGTGTTACTGGCTTTAAAAATGAAAGCCAGAAACTTTTCCAACTTCAACCTCAATTCTGGAGTCCAAGAATCCTGAAGAAGAAAAAAACAAGGAAAATAAAATAGGAGCTAGATCACTAAATGTCATCAGCACCGTCGAGCCAGGCCTTTAGGGTTCAGTAAGCAAGCTGTTTTGGCAGTGCTGTGGGGCTGTGAGTCGCAGGTTTTACACAACTGACCGGTTCATTTATCGGAGAGTCAAGTACCCAAAGCAGGAAGAAAAAGTTCTTTCCCAAACAAGGAAAAAATAACCCTGTGTGTGATTTGAATACTTCATGATGAGTAACTTCATTAGGCTGAACCCCAAAAGGAATGGAGTCGCGTTCAGGCACACAGGGATCCACCCGAGGCACTGACAGTCCCCAGAGAAAGGGACCTGCTCCCACACTCCTCATCTGGGTAGGGAACAAAGTCCTCAAAGACTCCATCCTGTCAAGAACCATGATGCACATTCAGTTTGAGTTGTCCCTTAAACATACATTGTTTATCTCAAAGAAGGCTCATTAAGAAGGAAAAAGTAATGACTTAAATAGTAAAAGAAAAAAGGGTGAGAAGCAAAAATGGTTCTTGGGCAATTTCTCCTGCAATCCTTATAACGAAGGTATCTACTGCCCAAACTAACGCGTTCACCACCATGAAGCTGTTCATCACTAGAAATTCCTCTCCACTCACTTCTGCGACCTCACCCCGCCGCCCACAGACCCTTCCCCGCCCCACCTTCTGCCCAGCTCTACGCCCCACCCAGTCTATCCAGGGTCTCACCTGACTTTCAAAAGCATACTGCCAGATAAGCAGTAGTGTATTTTAAAAAAGAATTTGTAATTCCCTGACACAGCATGATAATCTTACTTATAACGTGTGTTACAGGTTGGATTGTGTCCCCTAAAACAGGTTGAAGTCCCAACCTCAGAATGCAAGGCCCTTGGGGACAGGGTCCTTGCAGACGTAGTTAGTTAAGATGGGTTGCACTGGGGCAGCGTGGGCTCTTAATGCAACACGAATGGTGTCTTAACGAGAAAGGGAACTTTCAGACCCGGACACAGAGAGAAGGCCATGTAAAGACAGATCAGAGGCTGGAACCAGGCTGCCCTCCAGGCGGCCCTGAGGCATCCTAACGCTGGAGGGGGCTCCCGGCAGGCTTCACGGGGGCCACAGCCGTGCTGACAGGCACCTGCAGTCCAGACGTCCACCTCCTGCGCTGAGAGACAACGTGTTTCTGTTGTTTTAAGATACCTCATTTGTGGTCCTCTGTGACGGCGGCCAGGGGAAACCACATAGGCTAGGTTCTCTGTGCTCAACCAGACAGGAAAGAATCACAGGAAAGGATAGCCACGTTGACCAACGAAGGCCCAGACAGATTAAAACACAAAGCAAATGACTGGGTGTCCCCAGACACACTGTAGTGAAATCACACAATCTCAAAGGCAAGAGAGAAAAGATAGCAATTAGACTGATGGCCAACCTCAAAATAGCAACTATGGAAGCCTGAGAGGACATACAATACCTTCAACGCACTAGAAGAAAGTCCCTGTCACCCTGCTGTTCTGAACTCCATCTGAGAACGCAGTGAAGACATTTCCAGACAAACAGAACTGAAAGAGGGGTCCACAACTGAAGGAGATTTGAAAGGAGGTACTTGGGGTGGAGCAGAACCTGATCCCCAATGGAAGGTCTTCAACCCGAGATGGAGTAGAAGCAACACACTGGCAAATGTAAGGGTGAAGCTATACACACAGTAATTACATAAAATAGCAGAAAAGTATAATGTATGGGGTTAAAGCAAATAACTAAAATATCTCACAATAACAGCACATAAATTGGAAAAGGAATGAATGAGGTTAACACATTCTAAGATCCTTGCAATGTCAGGAAGAGAATAAACACGTGAACTTTGGATTTTATGATGCGGACACTCTAAAGTATCCATGATGACTATTAACAGAACATATGTAGAGAGTAGCAAGAGGGAAGAAGAGGAATAAACTGACTCTGGGAGCTCCGGTGGGCTCTCCCTTCCCAAACGCAGCTGCAGCTGCGGCCGTGGCCGCCTCCCTCCCTGGGCGCCACTCAGCTCCCTGTGAGCGAGGTTGCAGCCACACTGCTGCCACAATTTTCATACACATAGGCCGACACTGTGAGAAAATCTAACATCCTTTTCAAGTTTCATCACCTTCCTAGCCCTGTTATCACAACCTGTTAGGAGGAGGAGGTACATTTGAACTGACAAACAAAAAACCAAGCACAGAATTCAACTTAGGCAATTTCACACCGAGTCTTCGATGGTGAGTCAACTGTTTCCCTGCTACTGCTGAGGAGTGATGAAAGGTGCTTCACTGTATTGTACCAGAGCAGGAAAACCAAATGCACAGGTTCAGAGGAATTGCGTTCATTCACGGGCAGAGGAGTGAGCTCCCTACAGATTCTTGCAAACTGTGTGAGACGTTTAGAAAAACCAATCTATTGTTCAGACTCAAAATACATTCCAATTAAAATTCTCAGTGGGACATATAATTTTAGTCAGTCAACAAAAATTACTATAATAGGTAAATCTTAGTAAATGTCATGCTAAAATATTAACTAAAATAAAGCATAACAATAAAAAGAGCTACAGAAAAACATTCTGATAGAAATAATAGTACAAATTAGGTAGCCAAATATATGCCAAATAAATGAGAATTTTAATGCCAACTATTAATAAAATATACATGGCCAGCAATTGTATAAAATATTCTAGTTCTTTTTCAGGCTACCAACTGTCCATGTATTAAAATTATCCTTCTCATAGTGAAAAAATACACATGAAATGATTTAAGAGGCTGTATATTAAAAATTCTACGTCAGTCTGAATGAACAAGTCCTGGTGCAATAACAAAAGTCATGTTACGACACAAGAACAGTTTCTCAAAGCAAATTATCTGGATGTTCTTAAACTGCAAGAGAAGCCAATTTTCAGTTGTTTGCAGCCTTGTTCAGAAACCACCAGCAGGCACGAGGAGAAGCCACAGGCTGCCTGCCACCCACCTGGAAGAGCTCTCTGAAGGCCGGGTGCGCCACGGGGTTGGGAACGAAAGGCAGGGCGTAGAAGGGGAGGAACTCAGTGGTCTGGCTCAGCGCCGCCCCCTTGGTCTCCAGGTAGGTTTTGAAATAAGAGATCCTTTGGTCCAGCTCCTCTTTGTCCTGCAAGGAAGGGAAGACACTCGTGTGAGGGCACCTGCTTGACAGCCGCCCACCCCAGCCTCTCCCCCCAGCCCCGCCCGCCGTCGGCAGCTTCCCCACCTGGCCGGCAGCTGCACGGCCTCCAGTCATTCTAACCCCACTCGACTCTCGCCCTTCCATGGAACTCTCGGGAGTATCGGAGAACAGACATACGTTCAGCCTGCCACCTTTTCCTTTATTACCATCTTCTCATATCCTAATATTCATCATACACCTCGTTGTTAATGGCGAGAGAAAACTTCATCTTGTGGGTTTGTCACAATTTATTTAACCAATTCCCCATGATTTGATATGTGCACTGTTTCCTATTTGAGACGCCATAAATACCATGATTCCCTCAGAAGTGTCTAAAGTGAACAGTTTTTTGAAACAGAAGTTTCCTTATCACATTCCTTTCTTGCTTCAAGGTAACTGAGGCCCTGGCTGGTGTGGCTCAGTGGATTGAGCGCCAGCCTGCAAACTGAAGGGTGGCCGGATCGATTCCTGGTCAGGGCACGTGCCTGGGTTTCCAGCCAAATCCCCAGTTGGGGGTGTGTGGGAGGCAGCCAATTTAATGTTTCTCTTGCACTTTCTCCCTCCCTCTCTCTAGAAATAAATTTTAGAAACCTTTCTTTTTCTTTCTTTCGAATTTTAAAAGGTAACTGAGAACTGATCTTGCCTGCTCTACTAGTTCCATGTGAAATCCAAGGCAAGGCAAGTCCTTCCTAGGGTGTCCATCTCCTCCTGGGCCTCAGTGAGGAGGATGGATGAGCTGAGCTTCTCAGCCTTGAATTTGGGGCTTTCCTTCCCGGACCACCCTGGCTTCACCAGTGACATCACTTAGCCTCACATACAGGTGAGGTCGGTCTTTCTAATCGATGCATCTTACTGCACCTCCGTCCTCTTCTGACCACCAGATGTAAAACATACGACTTACTGATTTTTCATCTTATACAGAAATAAGAAAAAAGACTGAAACTCTCCCACACCTGTCTTCACTGAGCACCACCCTGAGAAGCAGCCTCCCAGGGACAGCTATTGCTACACTGGAAACCTGCTCCCCATCCTGAGCCTGCCTTTGCCCCTGACAATTTGTTTTATTCTTTTTTAAGATTTTATTCATTAGTTTTAGAGAGAAAGGCAGGGAGGAAGAAAGGGGGAGAAGCATCAATGTATGGTTGCCTTTCACCTGCCTCCAGCTACGAAACTGGCTGGAGACCTGGCTTGCAACCTGCTTATGTGCCCTGAGTGGGGAATTGAACCATTGACCTTTGGGTTCCCAGGCTGGTGCCTTATCCACTGTGCCACCAGCCAGGGTTATGCCCCTAACAGTTTAATAGTTAACACAGGCCCTCGGAGTGGCGGGTACTGCACAGAGAGGCCACCAACCAAATGCATGTGGTCAAACACCAGCCTGGCCCTGCTCCCCTCTCGCCATCTGCTCTGTGCTCAGGGCCCCTGCCCTCTGCCTGCCTCCACCCTGCCTGGGAAAAGACTGCAGAAGCTAAACTCAACTTACCACTCAGATGGACTTGCACAAACAAGCATATATTTTCCCACTGTTTCTGCTTAAATGTCTCTTCTGACATATGGTTTAATATGTGGTCTACATGTGTGTTCTCTTAGACATACATGTATGTATTTGTACGCTGAGTTTTCAAAAACCTGAGGTATTATAGTAACTGAAAACTTTCATCACAGAAACTGTTAACCCTCCATGTGAAATAGAAAATAAACTGTTGGGAACGAGGTGGGAAACCACTCATCAGAACGTAAGAGCCCCTACCCCCGGCACAGAGTGACATGGTCATGGAACTAAACCAGCGCTCCTCTCCCTTCACACGCTATTCGGGCCGCCCGCGCCGCGAGGGAACCCACCGGCCTCCCCACGGAGTGCTTCAGAGGGTGGATGGCAAAGTGGACGTGGAGGTAGAACTCCAGCTTCTGGGCCAGCGCGTCACCCTCTCGGAGGGGCCCAGGAACGTGCTCTTCCCACAAAGCGAAGAACGCCTTCTGGTCCCCGCAGTCGAACGCAGCAACGAGGTCCTTCTGCAGAGAAGCCATCAGATGGGACCCCAGTCCTACAGGCACCCGTTCTCCCAACACCCCAAGTCCTCACAGCCCTCCCAATACCAGAGCCCCCATTATGCCGGGGTCTCCGTGTGAGGAAAACAAGTCTCCTTTCCAAGGTGAGGGATGGAAAACTGGAGAGCAGGGGGCTCCCGGCCCTGTAGGCCAAGGTGCCTGTGGACCAAGCTGGCTTCCCACCCCGTGGCAGTATCAAATCTGGGCTTTATAAGAAACTGACAAGAGATTCAGGGCCTCCAGGATGGGAGGGTCCATGCCCAGGCCGAAGGCTTCCGGACAGAGAACTCACGGGGCATAAACACAGTGCAGCTGCCCTTCGGCCCTGCGGACCTCCTCCTGCAGCAGGTCAAGTGAGGCTGGGCCGAGAGTCTACCAGGCCCATTGGAACAGACCTCCCCCGTGGGAAGCTTGCTGGCAGCACAGTGCCAAGCGCTCAAGCGGCAGGTGCTCCCTGACCCCATCAAACCCAGGCCAGGGAGGTGGCACTGCCACTGGCCCAGTTGCTAGAAGCATGACCAGCTGGAATGGCACGGTGGGGAGCAGTTACCCAGGGGAAGCAGGCTGAGGTAGGGAAGGGAGCCCAGGCCCGGCACCCTTCCGACCTCGGTGCCCCAGTCTGACTGAGCAGGGCAGGGACGGCTTCTCCCCAGCTCACACGCAAGGCTGCAACAAATACCTGCTCAGTACGTGCTTGCATTTAGGTATGAGGCAGAATTGAAAGAACTTCCTAATAGTTTCGATCAGTGTGGCAGCAGCTAGGTGTCCAGGTGCTGGGGCCACAGGGGCTCTGGGCAGAGGCCGTAGCTCCAAAGAGCTCCACGGACCAGGGACCAGAAGCAGACGGGTGGGGATCGTGGCCTAACCTCTAGCTCCTCAGCGGGCCTCTCAAAACAAGTGCCAAATTTCCTTGGAAGTGGGTATTTTGAAACACATTACATTTATTAAAATAATAAAACCATGCAAAGCTGAAATATGCTGCCCCAGCCAATGGATGTGGTCAAGGCAAGCTTATCTAGAATGTTACCAATGGGATGGAGACATCAAATAATGTCTGAAGCAAGGACTTCAAAGGTCCTCCTCACCCCGAGAGGCAGCGACTGTACCAGGCCGGCCCTGGGCCGCCCACCCGTGTTCATGGAGCGGCTCGGCCTTCCTCTGCCAGGACGCGGCCGCCACCACAACCGGCTCCTTCCCGGGCTTGAGGGCTAGCCCTGTGCAGGCAGAGATGTGGCTCCGGTTCGCCCACCACTGGGTCGCCGGGTCCTGGAATTAACCACCTGAAACCCCTCAGGGTGGGGATCACAGCTGTCCCTGTGTCTAAGCAACGAAGATTTCCTCTGTGTCTTCTTCCCAAGACATGGCCCGTTTCCTAGGTAGGGTTCAGGGAGGTGAAGATGACACTACCAATTCATCTACTAACACTCAAGATGTCTAAAAGTCACGGTGACCAGGTCCCCAGAAAAGAGTCCAACGTTTTCAAATGGCAGCATTATTTTACAAGTTGGGAGCATCCTGATTACCAACAGATAAAAAGAAAAGGAAGCTGTTACCTGGATTATCAGAGGCCTACAGTCCCTTAAAGAGCCACCTGCTATTTTGCACAATGGTTTCCCCTTCATCCTGCATTCTTTTGAAAATGTTTTCAAGGTCTCTTCAAATTCGGCAAAATCTAAATACTGTAAAAGAAAACACAAATGTATAACATAGCAGCTCTGTTTTAACACCCACAGGGTAACTGCCTCTGGGGTAACTGTACTAGTTCGGTATTACCACCAATTTCTAATGGGGTTAATGGACTGAAACCTTTGGTAGAAAGAACCTGGGATCCAGCTTCGAACTGATTTATCCGTATACACACTAAAACTCTGAAAGACAGTGACGCAGAACATCTTTCTTTACAGAAAACAGCCTTCAGAAGAAAAATGTGAGCTCTGTGGTTCATTTTCACCCGTAACAGGTGAGAAATGTGTACACTGGGCTGGAAGAGGGAAGCGACAGGCAGACAGACAGCTTCATGGCTCCGGCTCCCAGGTCTCTGGGAATTTACTTGAAACACTGGAATTAGAAATAATGCCTGTGGCTAAGAGGAGCCACTCAAAGATGGGCATGTTGCCCTGGCTGGTGTGGCTCAGCGGACTGAGTACCAGCCTGCGAACCAAAGGGTCACTGGTTCAATTCCCAGTCAGGGCACCTGCCTGGGTTATGGCCAAGTCCCCAGCTGGGGTCTTCAAAGAGACGACCACACATTGATGTTTCTCTCCCTCTCTTTCTCTCTCCCTTCCCCTTCCCCTCTTTCCAGAAATAAATAAAAGACGGGACAGGTCATCGGTCATCAGTGCTCTCCTCGCAGAACACGACGGATCAGCGCATTTTGAGTCCCTCTGCAGGGTCCCTCTCCGCAGTACATGGGCTCCCCGGCTGTGCGTGGCACTCTGCCCTCCTTCAGGTGGGTCAGTCACCTCTCTGTCCCTATCTCCCCTAACTCTGGCTCTGTGCCCAGGCCCTGGTCACACTCCTCAGCTGGGACAGCTCTCAGAATGTGCTCAAGACCACGTCAGGAAGTCCCAAAGCTGCGTCTCCAGGCGGATGCCGCACCCTCGTGCCGCTTCCACACCTCCTGGTGCCCGGTGGGCAGCTGAGTCCCACAGGACAGTGGCAGCGAGCGCTTCTCTGGCACTGTGCCTGCCACACACAAACACAGCAGAGAATGCAGAAAAGCAGAAAGTGTGGACTGCGTCCTTCAAAAGCTTTCACTGCGGGACGCCTAACTGTCCATTCGTAGGCATGAGTTAAGTACTTAGGATGCTGCTGCTCAATGAAATACGCTACAGCACTGTAGTGTGAGGATCACAGGAAGGTATTCAGGCAACATTACTGCTGACGGATAGGGAGACAAGCTACAGAACAAAGCATAGGGTACCATCCCATTTTGTAAAACAAACTACAGACACATGACTATATTTCAGACATTCACAGAAAAAAGTCGGGAAAAGTAATATGCTAAACCATTAGCTGAGGGCACCGCAGGAATGGAACAGGAAAATTCAATGTTTATACTTCTGTGATGTTTGAATTTTTTACCATAACCATGTGTTGCTTTTATAATTTTCTTTTAAAAGAATTTTAAAGAAGCAGCTTTAAGATTTCAGTTTAGCCATGAAAACAAAATATAAACACATGGAGAATTTTGTATCGGCGCCCAGACAACTGGAAGGCACAAGGCAAACGCCAGCTTCACTGTACTTTTCCATGACCGGGATCTGACATACCTACCTCTCTCACTAGTCCAAGTATTTCAGATTCATGAGCCAGGATATCCCCCATGCTGGAAAGTTCCAGTTAATTCTCACAGCACAAATCTGCAAGGTAAAACCAAAGCTTTCATTTGAACCATCTGTGAAATCACAAAGAGGTGGCTGTGGTGGACAGGATAATGGCCCCAAAGATGTCCATGTCCTTATCCCAGGAAGCTGTCATTGGGTGAAAGGGGGAATTAAGGCTGCAGATGGTACTGAGGCTGCCCACTGTGGCCTTAAACTAAGGAGTAGCCTGGATTATCTGGGTCCCGTGGAACCCCAGGGGCCCTTCAAGGGAAAGTAGGGAGCAGGAGGGGCAGGGCCAGAGTGAAAAAGATCAGCCAGCCATGGCCAGCTTTGCAAGTGGAGGAAGGGCCAGGAGCCAGAGAATGCCAGAAGCTTCCAGAAGCTGGAAAAGGCAAGGAAGGGATTCTTCTCTGG
This sequence comes from Noctilio leporinus, assembly GCA_004026585.1. Classification (NCBI taxonomy): domain Eukaryota; kingdom Metazoa; phylum Chordata; class Mammalia; order Chiroptera; family Noctilionidae; genus Noctilio; species Noctilio leporinus. The sequence continues at coordinate 44,543 of PVIW01005541.1, read as the reverse complement.
AGCATCCAAAAAGAAACAAGCCTTACAAACACCCTGACTTGTATCCAGGGAGACCCATCTCAGACTCCTGACATCCAGACCTGTAAAATGATAAACCTGTTCGGTTTCAGGCCATTATGTTTATGGTAATTTATTACAGCAGCACTAGGAAATAGGGTAGCTTAAGTCAAAAGTAATTCTTTCCTTTATGCTAATTTGTTCTACATGTGAAATGGAAGTGGACAAGGACTGGAGGGTGGTTGGTGTAAATGAGAAAGTCAAAGGTTGCTGCTGAGCCTGTGGAAGACTTTTTCTTATTTAGGGCTTTCTAATGGCTGTAAGGTGGTAATGTAACTCAAATAGTCAAGACTATAATGTGTATTTAGAAGAGAATAGAGTTTAATGATAAGGTCAATTCATGACTTTAAGGAAGGCTAGGCATTAGAATTAATCTGATGTAAATGAACAGTCACTAATCCCTTGCTCTGCCCCCAAGTAAAAATACCAAACACTGACAAAAAGTCTGTACGACTTATCACCCTGTTTACCAAGGCAGGAAGCTGCCCCTAAACACTGCTTTCTCAGAGAAGCTCTTTGTGACCATCATTTAAATAGGTTCTGGCCCTGGCTGGTGTAGCTCAGTGGATTGCGCACCAGCCTGCAAACAGAAGGGTTGTGGGTTCAATTCCCAGTCTGGGCACATGCCTGGGTTGCAGGTCACCTCCCCAGTTGGGGGTGCAGGAGAGGCAACCACACATTGATGTTTCTCGCCTCTTTCTCCCTAAAAATAAATAAACAAATAAAATCTTTAAATAGGATTCTGCCTTGAAGGTGACCCCTGCTGGATATTCCATTACTCTGGCATTCTTAGAAATTATAAACATTTCTCTAAACTTTTTAATGACAATAGATTCACTTACTGAGTTTAATGTATGCCAATGTGCAAAAGGCTTCACATTTCATTTTCACAATAAACCTGAGAAGTGAACTTGATTTATATTCTCCTTTTTCCAGATGAGGCAACTAAGGCTCAGAGCGGTGGAGACGCGCTCCCAATACTCAGCTAGTGGGAATTTCAGTCTAGACGGAGCTCAACGGCTACACAGTATTACCCTAAATTGCGACCACCTGAACTAGAAGCAGCTGCGATGCTTGTGCAAGTGGAAATTCCTAGCAACTCTCTAATCTTACTGAAAACATTATGGCAGGCACGATGCTCCCAAACCGTTTTATACAAGCTCCGGATGACATTCCAGTTTGAGAGCCACTGCTCTACTTGATGCAGAAACGAGAGAAAATGTCTTCATTGTTGAGGGTTGTAGCGGCAGCTTCTGAGTTTCTCTATCACTGCGTCTGGGATTAAGGGTAAGACTACGGGGTGAGTCCGCAAGAAGAATATGCTTAACTAGCATCCCGGATAAAATCTGGATCTAACCGGGTGCCTGGGAAGGAGGATGAGCGGAGGGAGATAACGGAGGAGGAGATCGAGAAGTCCCAGGCCACCAGCTCGCGGCGCCGCTACCCACTGCGGCGAAGATCGGACCGGCGGGAAGCAGCTGGGCCTGTCCTCGGGACGGATTTCCGGCGGCCGCCTCGGCCCACGCCGCAGTTAGAGCCCCGACCGCAGGCGAGAGGCGGAGGCGTCTAGGTTGCGGCGGCCGCCCAGCTGGCGCGTCGGGGTTTTCCTCCCGGCGAGCGCTCAGCGGAGCCGCGGCCCTCCGGCCCCTCCGCCGCTGCTCCCGCCCGGGGACAGCGGGCTCCGAGGTGGCCCGGCCCAGCCCAGCCACACCCGGGGACGTGCTTACCTGTTGCTCTGCCCCGGGTACCAGCGCCTTTCTCGCCCGGCCACCACGTCTCCAGCCGTCGCCCCAGCAACCGCTGCCGCCAGCGCGGCGTCACGTGGGGAGGCGCAGCCAATCACGGGACGTGGCCGGCGCGAAGCCTACTGGGAGGAAAAGCGGGCGCTCGGGGAGCTCGCGGGGCGAACTTTCTCGGGGGCGGAAGTAAACCGAAGTCGTCCGCCGGAGGGCGCTCGCGGCGCGTCGGCGCCTCTGGTTCTACCCTCCACCGCTTCGCCAGCGTCCATTTCCACAGACGTCGCTCCAGGCCCTGTTCTCCGCTCTGGGCTTGATTCTTCTCGGGCTCAACCCTTAACTTCTCCCCTAACCCCGAGGAGCTCGTGGTATCTCAGGGAGATGGATGGATCCATCGTTCCCAGTTTACTGGCGTGACCGCACCTTAGAGCCAGGAATGTCGCCCAAGCTCTGTATGCCTTCCAGCTCCGAGCTTCAGGGTTCCAACCAGCTCAAGCAATTTCCGGGGATTTTAGGAAAACCTTTATAGGGGGACCGTTTTCCCCCAGCGTGGTATTTGGACTTTAGAAGTAACCCTGGAGCCCGTACCCCACCTGTCCGTGCACCGGACAGCTGGAGCCCGGGAGGTGGCTGGAGATGGAGAGAGTCCTCTCCCAGGCTCTGCGGTGGGGGCCTTCATCTTGCCGCGCCGCGTTTCCATCTCCCCGCATCCCAGAAAGTGGAGACCTGGAGAAGCAGGGGGGTAGGGGGAGTGGGGGCTGCCTTTGAAGAAGCCCGAGATAGTCTGTGGCCACTATGTCCTGAGCCACCAGCCCCGTGGTGCTCTTTTGTCAACTCAACTGTGTGCCTGGGGTTGCCAAACAAAACACAAGACACCCAGTTAGGTTTTAATTCCAGATAAGTTTTGGTATAAGTATATCCCAAAGATTGCCTTTTTTTTTAAGCATACGGATTATATTGCCTTATGTAACATTTGCCAAATAAGGTGATTGTGTAGGCCAAGCATTGTGATAAGGAATTACACAGATAATTTAAATTCTCATACTACATCTATAACCTGGACAATGTTTACACCGTTTTACAGGTTCACAGCGTTTTATTTTATCCGAGTCTTGTTCTGGTGGAAAACAGTGATGGTTAAAAAAAAAAAAAAAAAAAATCCCTCCTGGGAAGTGGTTTACTGAAAAGAACTACTTTTACTTTCCCTAATGTGACCTGGGTAAGGCTCATGACCCACTCAGTGTACCTAACTTAGTTAACCTGGTGTACAAAGTAGTCTGTACTTTTGTCACAAAGGCAAAACTGCTTAGGTCAGGCCCTGGCCAGTTGGTTGGAACATTATCCATCCCATATACCAAAAGGTTCAGGTTCAACTCCCCATCAGGACACCTAGGTTGCAGGTTTGATCCCTGGTCGGGATGCATTTGGGAGGCAACCAATCCGTGTTTCTCATATAAACCTTTCTCTCTCTCCCCCCTCCTCCCTCCCCCTCTCTCTAAAATCAATAAACATTAAAAAACAAACAAACAAACAAACTGCTTAGGACTGAAGCTTCACCTGGCACTGCCCAGATCGCTCTGCTCAGTATGTTCCATGAGTTCAGAGCAGTACGCCAAACCTGCCACCTAACCTTTCCAGTTCTTAACACTTGCCAAGACTCCCATCCCTGAATGGGATGGTCTTGCTTGATGACTCCAGTTTTCCCAAACTGCTAGTGGGCCCAAGATGACTTCCTAAAATGTTTACTTATGAGAATTTTGAACATAGGCAAAAGAGGAGAGAGTCATGTAATGAACCCACATAAATCTATGACTCAAATTCGAGGGTTATCAAGCTATTACTGCTGGGGACAACTTGATGCCCAATTTAATTCATGGAATATGCAGAACACTTCAGGGGAGCTAAGCAGCCTTGCACTGGACATCAAAGCAACTGATCGAGCTCTGCATTCATGGAGAGACAAACCTAAGTCTTCTGCAGTTGACAGCACCGTGCTCCTTGGGGATAGGAGGCCATGCATCTCCGGGACATGCCACACAGCTCCTGAGTGAAGACCTTGCAGTTGTAGCAGGCAACTAACTGCCTGGCCACTGTCTCTATTGGAGGTCAAAGAGCTAAGGTGAAAGCAGAGAAAAAGGGTACAAATCCCCAAAGATAGGGAGCTGGAAATCAGCAGCCCCTGAGTTGGAGGAGAGGGGAAAGCCATCTAAAGTAAGCCCTGCAAGGCTGACCTGCTCAGACCTGGCAGCCGGCTGGGCTGAGCTTGTATCAGGGCCCGAGACCTTGCCTCTGAGCAAACGCCAGGTCTGGATTTAATCAGCGAGTTGGACAAGAAACATACTGAAATAGGAGACACAAATCAAAAGATGGACTACTGCAAGATGCTGCTTAGGAAAAAAAAAAAAAATTCCTTCCAGGAAAATTTTGTTTTGATCACTGCCCCAAACTCATGATGTGGGGGCAATGCAGATCCCCCTGCACCTTTGGCCGTGAGTCTATGACAGAGGTGGGAGAATAGGCTGCTCCGTTTCTTGGGAGGAGGGCACATGCTGCTGGGAATACAGCCCCCAAGAGAGCTAGCTATCTGAGCAAAAACCAGAGAGGCCTGAGTGCAGGGGGAACCATAATTCCCCTGGGCCTTCAGTGCTGTCCTTGCCCTTTCCCAGGAATGTGAGTCCCATCACAGCCCACAGTCCGTTCTGTGGTCTAGATGAGGCTGACAAGAAGATCCAGGCCTTAAAATGAACTTTCCAAAGAACACATCTGGGTCCAAGACATTGCAAAGCAAGTGGGTTTCTCTGCGACTTGCATCGGGGGCATTCCCAGGCAGAGACCCTCCAGATTTTTCCTGAGGAATAGCGCTAGCTGCTGAGCACGTTGAAAGCCGTCCGTTGCGGGGCACGCGATGTGAGTAGGGGGCGGTGTGCCGGCCCGACCTGGAAGGGCGCGTGCTAAAGGGACTGGAGTGGCGGGTCCACGCACCTTGAGGACCAGCGGACATGGCGCGCGCAGAGCATCTCCAGCTGTGTGCCGTCCCTGTCTTATGCACGGACAACTTCAGGCTGGATGTCTGTGCGCTGCTGGACACGTCCTACCCTGGCCAGTCTTCCCTGCCCCGGAACGAGTCACATGATCGTCGACTGCGTTCCCGGGGGGCCCGTTTGTGGGCCGGGGGTGGGGGTGGGGGGGGGGGAGGACGTGAGACGAAGTGCTAACTGGCCATCGAAGCCACTGACCAAGCCCTGCATTCATGGAGGAACAAATCTTCACCATAAATAGGCGATTCACCTTCACAATAGAAAGAGTAACTCACGATGACAGAAGGCAGAGTAACTTGAAACCTCCCTTTTTACCCTTCTGCCCACCGACAACGGGAGCCCCGCGAGCTCAGCTGAACCTGAGGTCAAGGCTTAAGAGTAGAGCTCCTTTCGGCGGAGGAGGAAACCTTTTCCGGACACACGGAACCACAAGGGGAACTACGGGGGCCAGGCGAGAACTTGGACGGCCCGCAGCGACCTCCGACCCGCTGCGGCAGCGTCACCCGGGACCTGGGACGGGCGCGTCCCCCGGCCCGCGGGGTCGCAAAGGCTGGGGTGGGCGCAGCAACCGGGAGGCGGGGTGGGGGTTCCAAGTGCGGCCCCGCCGGACTCCTCCGGCTCCGGGCGGCGCGGGGGCGAGCCCCTCCTCCCTCCGGGGCTGGCTCCCCCCGGGAGATAAATCTTTCAGCCGGAGCAGCCGCGCCAGCCCAGCGGGCTCGGGGCCCCGGCGGAGGCGCGGCTGCTCCGCCCCGAAAAGGAGCGAGTTGGGCCGCGAGTTTCCACCCAGTGACCCGACTCTTGCTTGTCGGGGGGTCGCTGCAGTGACCTGCGCCCCCGGAAGGCTGGGATCCGCTGGGGGTCTTAGGCAGCGTCTTGCGGCAGCCCGACCCCGGCCCAGTGGAAACTGGGCTGCAGCGACCCCCGCCCGTCCCCGCGGCCGCTGCCAGGAACGCGACCCCCGCGCCGCCGGCCCACGGCGCTCGGGCGCGGACTGGCTCCCAGCGGCCACCGCGCTCCGGTGGGAGGTGGACCCCGCCCCTTGCCCCGCCTCGCGCTCGCCCGTGGGGGCCCCGGGCCCTGCGCCTGTGGCCGCCGGCGCCGCCCGGCCGGGGAGAAGCGGTGGCCCCCGGCCTCGCGGTCCTGCCCCTGCGGCCCTGCCCTCGCCTTCCCGGCCTCCGCGCGCAGGTTCAGGCCGCGGCCGCCACTCGCCCCCAGACCCCTTCGGCTCGAAGGGACTCGGCTGGCTCCCCTCCCAGGGAAGTCGGAGGGGAGGTGGGGCCCCGGGGCGAGCCCCGGCTCTGCCCACCTCGGCCTCTCCTGCGTGGGGGGCTGGCTGAGCCCCGCGCGGCCGCCCCTGGGGTCAGGGGCCCCGGCTGAGCCCCGCGCCTGAGTGTCCGGAGCGGCTCCTCGCGGCGGGCTGCCTGGGGGCCGAGTCCACAGCGACCCGAGACCCGCGACCCCCGGAGCCCACGCCTGGGCTGAGTCCCGCGAGCGCCGCCAAGGCCTGCGGGAGGCGCTCAAGCGGGGGCGGGGCAGCGTCCTGTCCGTGCCCCGGGGTTCCAGGGGAGAAAAGGTGTCACCCCCGCACTGAGAAAGAAGGTCCAGGAAAAGGGACGCGGGTAAGCGACCAGATGGAGGAGCATCTGACTTCCCTGCGCTGACTTCCTGCGGGTTTGATGAACGCGGGAAGCAAACCCATCTTATTGAAGCTGCTGTCACTTGGGTTCTTCCGAGACCTGTGGTCAAACCAATTGGGTCCCCCAAAAAGTTTGGTGCCCCCCCCCACAAGCTCTAGTAGCGCTTACTTGTCTATAACTTCATTCCAGACAATTTTCTTAGATTGTACTGCGTGTGACAGGGTCCTATCAAAATTGGTGAATTTTTATGGAGCCGTTTTAATATTGAAGATGGAAGTAAATAGGCAACCTTTCTGACATAGGCTTTATTAGTTCCAGAAAGGTGAAAAACACAACTGAAACTCAAAAGGTTTGTGCAGGGTATGGACAGAAGGATCGTGTCAAAACTGGTTTGCGACGTTTCATGCTGGAGAGTGGACAGGTGGGTCAGTTGAAGTTGATAGCAATCAAGTCAAGACATTGAGAATAATCAACATTTTACCACGCAGGAGATAGCCAGCATACTCAAAATACCCAAATCAATAAAGTTACTGGTGAGAGTGAAAAATGTGTCTTTTGTTTTATGGGACAAAAACATACGGACTTTACAGCCAACCAAATAATTCACATGAATGTAGCCCCTCCGAGCCTGTCGTACCAACCGTACCAACTTCCCAGGAACATCGCAAGGCTGACCCTGGCCCTCCGGGAAGGAGGGCGGACTGATGGACCCATGCTGCCTCCAGGTCCCTCCGTCCCCCTCACCTCCTCCCTGCCGGTGGTGCACTATGGTGGCCCTGCCCCCGCAGTGGCCAGGTCTTGGTCTGGACACCAAAGCTTTTGTGTCTAAGCCGTCCAGGTCTCTGGAGGGCTAGGTCTCAGGCCAGGCCAGCTGTGACCACCCAGCCACCCAGCAGTGCCTTTGCCATCTCCCCTGCAAGTGCCAAACCCAGAGCACAGATCTGGGGGAAAGGCCAAGACAGAAGACAGTTTTCCCTCCCTGCCCTTCATCCTGGTCCCAAGAGCCCTCAGAGCTCTGGTCTGTCCTGACTCACATTTTCTAGAACGCTCTGTACTATGGAAAATATGTGTACACTTGTCTAGAGGGACGGAACAGGGGTTGTGGACAGGCGATGTTCCTTTTTTGCACTTGAAAGCCTGGCTTGCTCCTGAGCTTCTAATCAGGGGCCCCTCAGAGGCGGGAGCCACGGGAGGGGTGCTCTCCTGCGAGGTTGTGACAGCGCTGGCGCCAGCCAGGGGAGCCCATTCATTTTCTCTGCCTGCTCAGCCCTCACATGGCTTTGCAGGGCAGAGGCAGCCAACAGCGGAGGCCCGTGGCCAGCATGCGCGGCCCAACAGGCCTCTGCGGGCCCTCTACTGGGTATTGAGTCTCCGCCTTCCCAGACACCCCCTTTAATAACATGTTTTGTAGTATCCTCTTTTCCATCCGAAAATAAAATTCCCAGGTAATGCGACATACTTACACACATAATCATTATAAATGCCCTCACTGTAATAGAAATAAAAGGAAGGCAATTTGTTAAAAAATAATATATTTCTCTATGAGTGCTAGGTCATCTACTCCGAAGACATAAACAAGTCTGGTGCCTGTGGCTTCAGGCAGTCACTGAGACCAGAGCACATGTGCGGCAGTGGCAACCGAGTAGCTCAAAATGAACAGCTCTTGGTACAGTTTGAACTAGACCAAGACCAGCCTTACCCCAGCCACACACTACAGGATGCCTGGCAAGGTAGCTCCCACCAGAACGGCCAGTTGTGGGCCCCAGTCATTGTGGAAACCCAAAGTGCACCACCCTCCCGGGGTTGTTGACTCCACCCTGCACCCCCAGGAGCCACTGCTCCAGGCTGTGGGAGTGGAGAAAGGAACAGGAAGTGACCAAGTCCAACCTCAGTTGCCAAAAGTCCAGTGTGGGAAAAGGCTCTGGACCCAAGGAAGGCAAACAGGTTCAGGCCATATCACCACTTGGTGCCTCTGACTTCACTCCCTCCCCTGGTGGACGTGACACCATCAACTTTCTGTAAGTAGCCTGATGTCCCTCCCTCCATATAGACATCGTCAGAGACCAAGTTGTGTCAGTTAGGCCTGAAATTCCCCTCGAATTCATGTTCTTCTCTTTCTTGCTTCCTCTGTCTCCTTAGCTCAAGCCTCATTTTCCTGGCAGGTGACTGTGACAGTTTTCTCACCCCAAGTCCCCTTTTTCAATTGGCTCATCTTTCTCCTTATGAAGCCCTGTATGAGTCTGCTAGGGTGGTCATAACAAAATACCACAGACCCTGTGGCTTTAACAGAATTGTACTTGATCACAGTTCTACTAGAGGCTGGACGTCCAGATCAAGATGTAGACATGGGTGGCTTGGAGCCGCCTTCTCGCTGTGTCCTCACATGGTTGTCCCTTGGTCTGCATGTTGCCCATCCTAATCTCCTCTTCTTGCAAGGACACCAGACATTTCAGATTAGGGCCCACCCATGTGACTTCATTTAACTTGACTGCCTCTTGGAAGACCCTTTCTCCCTATCAGTCATATTCTGAGGTTAGGGCTTCAACACAGGAATCTTGAGGAGACACTATTCAGCCCTGAAAACCCCTCCTCTTCAATGACTCTTTTCAGGAACTCTTGGTACCAAATGCCAAATTCATCACCAAAAGTGGCTGGCGTTTTGCTTGGTTTCTTCAGGGTTGGCACCGTATCAGGCTACACATGGGAAAAGGCTCAGTCTGAGGCCATGTCAGAAGTGAAAGAGGGAGTGGTTCCCAGTAGCTAGAACAGAGGTCCCAGAATTGGGTGCTGTTGGCTCAGATTGGCCTGACTGGGGCCTCATGCTCATCCCTGAACCAATCATGGTGGCTTGGACGGAGGGTGGCAACAGGCATTTGTGCTGAGCTAGAAGGTCACCAGTCCCTCAAAAGAGAAATGACAGTACAGACATCAGTCACCGCAAGGAACGCAATGGTGATGGCGCTGCCAACCTTACAGAAGGTCTCCAGAGAGTGGGTGAAGAAGTGAGTGAATGAGCTTTTCTTAGATCTTCTCTAATGTGGTATAGGAGTACGAGCTAAATGCATTTCCCAGTTTGATTCGGTCCTGTTGCCTTTCATCTCGGATGCAATGCTTGTCCACGTTCCTGGTTCACCGGAGCAGACTTTGTCTGACCAGCAGTTTGAGAATGCTGAGGGAGTGAGCATAGTCGACTAAGTGTGTCTGTCTGGGGCTCCTTGCCCGCATGAAAAAGAAAAGCATTTCCAAACCACAAAATGCATGTAAGGACGTCTATTTTCCCCATAAAACTATTGAAGTTACCAACATATGTTGATCAAATTATTTTAAGCAAAATGAATTCCCCCCCCTGGGCCTCTGCTATGTTGGCTTCCAGCAGGCGCTTTGCTGATGGGAAACGTGGCCCTGCTGTCCTCGCCCTCGCCTTACCTCCCTGCTGGCTAAGGTGTTACTGGTCAGACTGAACACAGCTCCCTTTTGAGCCCTGAGAGCAGAGAGGCTGAGGCACCCATGTCCAGGCCCTGGTAAAGCCAGCCACACTGCATGGCATCCACTCACAGGCACTGTCTTTTGGGGAGTGTGATGGTATCAGTCACCCTGAGCCACCGCAAGCCAGTCTCAGGTTGGGGACCCAGGCAGGTGAGTGGTGCATCCTGGCAGCCCCTGCTGGTTCCTCAGCATGCCCACCCCAGCCAGGCCTCTGGGAAAGCGCAAGAAGCATCTCCTACAATGGGCTGCTGCCAGAGTGAGACACATCCCAAGTCCTTTTGGATGATGAATCATAATCATGACATGGTTAAGTGTAGGAGAGCCTGGGGCCCTATGTCCATGTGTCCTAGAGACCTGTCCCTGGGACCACAGCAGGATAGCAGTCTCACTTTCCACTATCGACTTCATTTCTGGGGACCTCTGCTTTGGGAAATACATCCTGTCTCCAGTGTGTTCCCACCCTGTTGGTGGTGGGGCATCTTTCTTCTAAGGAGAGCTTCTGCTGCCAGCTATACTTTGGAGGCCGTCTGGGGTCCTATTCCTGTATCCACACCCTATCCAAATGGCCAGAGGACTCGGTCTTCTGGAGGCAGCTTTATGTAGGACAGGGTTTCTCAGTGTGGGCTCAGGGCCATCTGTACGAGTCATCTGCATGCTGGTTACTTGTTGGATTTCCCTCTTTTTTTAAAACAATTTTATTTATTTTCAGAGAGGAGGGAAGGGAGTGAGAAAGAGAGGGAGACATTGATGTCTGAGAGAGAAACACCAGTCGGTTGCCTCTTGTACCCCCTAACTGGGGACCCGGCCTGCAACCCAGGCATGTGCCCTGACAGAGAATCAAACTGGTGACCCTTCAGTTTGCAGGCTGGTGCTCAGGGTGCTTTTACAAAATATTTTTTAATTTATTGACTTTAGAGAGAGAGAGACAGACATCAATGTGGTGTTCTACTTCTTTATGCATTCATTGGTTCTTTCTTCTATGTGCCTTGACTGGGGATCAAACCTGAAATCCTGGTGTATGGGGCTGACGCTCTAACCACCTGAGCTGCCTGGCCAGGGCCTGAAGTTGCTGGATTTCTGAGCTGGACTCCAGACCTGCTGAATCACTGCCACAGTGGCTAAACCAGAAGCTAAAGCGAAAACAAAAAGCAGGTTTTGTAGTCAGCATGACCTGGGTTGCTATGTACCCTTATCCTTTCTCAGCCTTGCTTTCTGTGAATGAGGATAATACTACTTACTTCACAACAGAATTGTGAATTTTTAAAATGGTAATGTGAGCCATGGCTGGTGGCACAGTGGATAAGGTGCCACCCTGCAAACCCAAAAGTCGCTGGTTCGATTCCCAGCCAAGGCACATAACCAGGTTGCAAGCCAGGTCTCCAGCCAGGTCCATAGCTGGAGGCAGGTGAAAGGCAGCCATACATTGGCATCTCTCTCCCTCTCTGCCTCTCTCCCTACCCCTCTCTTTAAAAATAATAAATACAATCTTAAAAAAAAAAGGGTAATGTGAATAAAGTAGTAAACACAGTGTCTAGCACAAGGGAGCTAAGTGCATGTTTGGTATGAGCATCTGTCCAACCCTCTGTCCATCCTTCCATCCATCTAACACTTACTGAATGCCTACAATGAGCCAGGAACTGCTCTAGGCTCTAAGAATACAGTAGTCAGCAACGCACCCCTTGTACTTTACATGTAATAGGGGGAGAAAGATGATAAACACACATGGAAGTGACACGGAGAAGTCAGTCAGGATCCAGGGCATCATCAGATTCCCTAAGCCACCGCAATTAGTTCATGTGAAACCAACAGGCCTTATTTAGTAAACATTGTGCCAGGGACTTTGGGGCAGATTCTGGGGCTTGCTGTAAAGGAGCTTATTTATAGACTGGCTGGGAAACAAGAATCGTACACACGTAGGAAAACATTGGCAACCACGTGGCCCACGTGCCTGAGAGCTGCTAGGAGAAGACCGACTCAGAGTGCTGGCTGAGGTTTAACCAAGTACCCCTACCTGGCTTCTCCAGCAGGTGTGAAGGGAGGAACCTGTTTAGGGAGTGGCCTGTCGCCCAGCCCTATGTTGGACAGGCTGGTTCATACCCAGCGTAAGAGAAAGCCTTGGAGGCCTGTAAACCTCTTACATCTTTTGAACATGAATCAGGGCTTCTGAGAGATCACAGCACAAGTCCGAGGTCATGGGAATACTACTGGACAGGAAATTCTCTCTCTGTCCAAAGCTCTGCCAAGTCCCAACTCTGTAATGCCCAAGATCTTTGAAGGTAATTCTCCGGACGTAATTTGATTTTAACTAACCCTGATGTGGAAAACACTGAGCCAGCACCGAGGCGCAGCACCATCACAGCACACAGACAGGAAAGCCCACCAATGGTGGGCGAGAGAAAATATTCTGTTGACAATCCCTCTGGAAGGGCATACTGGCTTAGTATGGAGGAATGAGTGGATCCAGGACAAGGCAAAAGAAAGGGTTATTTGCCTTGCCTGCTGCCTGTTTGGATCAAACAAGCCCAGATACCAGTTTAATGAAAAGAAGGGAAAAAGCAACTGTAAAAATGGCTCTTGAGGTTGGACAGGTCATTTCACCCTTGAGTGTCTCCGGTGCAAGGTGAGGGGTTAGGCCAGGCTGTTCTGATTCAGGTAAATGCAGTGAATGCCTGAAGTGATAGGGTTTTTCTTTAACGTAGATTAGCTCAAGACAACAACATCCACCTCACACAGCAGCCGCAAGGAATACGCTGGAATTTTTAGCAGCGTCCGGCCATTATCCTGTGACCCTGCAACAGCTTTCAGGGGGACATTCTTTTCTCTGCACAAATGAGGAAGCCACTGAGGAACAAGACCAGGATCTGAATCAAAGCCCACTATCCTCCCCTGACGCAGTTTGGCTTAGAAGGGCCTTGAAGCTTTTGATTGTAAAAAATGAGAGGGTAGAAAAGGAACTTGAGCTCTAGACACAAGCTAAGCAGCTTCCAAGGGATTTTCTGCAGAAAGTGGCACTTAGGATGAGGATAAGGGTGTTGGGGAGGGTCTGAGACAGTTACAAAACCTTTGCCCAAGCCCATCCCTCTTTATCTCATGCCAGTTAGGCTTCAGAGGCACCACCTTGCCTGCACTCACAAAGAAAAGCCAAGGTTCGCAGGGTAAAACTAATGGAAACACAGTCCTCAGCAGAAGCATTAGTCAGTGCAGAAGGGGAAGAGGAAGAGACGGTCAGATCCCTAGGGGAGGCAGCTCGGACAGATTTCTCTCTCGCTGACTGTGTGTTGTTTTCAGCGATCACCAGCAGTGGTAACATGGTGCTGGGAACAACAGGAGCAATGCTGGGTGCTGGGGAAACAGAAGGACCTAGTCTAGTTCTGGGAGGGGGTTGGTTAAGTCTCTATAAATCGAGACTTAAAAGACCTGGAGACAGTGGGAGTGAACAAAGGAGGGAACAGTGGAATCTCAGTTCTCAAACTTGTTGCTAAAACCAAATCCCATTAATGATGAGAAACCTGACTCACCATACACGTGTCAGCAGGAAAGGGTTGTCGGGCTGAGAGTGGGAACAGTTGAGAATCAAGGTTTGACTGTACTTCAGGCAGAGGGAATAGCACATGCAAAGGCTAGGAGATGACAGAAAGCCCGAATCTTCGGAGGCAGTGAAAGTGGTTTTGAGTGGGAGGTGGGAGAAAAGTGAAAAGGTGGGAGGCAGGAGGGGTGAGCAAGAGAGTCCTGTAAGAGCTTTGCACACACAGTCAGGTATTTGGGCATTATTCAATGAAGAATCACTGAGAGATTTTGAAGCAGGAGACTATGACTTTCATTTTAAAAAGATCTACTTTGGAGCATGGATCCAAGTGGGTCAAGTCTGGGGGAGATAGTTAAGTGCTTAAACTGGGTCAGTGAACAGTGGGGAAGAAGGAGGGGTGAACCAGAGAGACAGTTGAGAGGAGTCAAGGGCGAAGCCTCAGTTTCTGGTGTGGGGTTCCCCCCAACCCTGCCCATGGAGGCGGTGTCATCAGCTCACAGAAGGAGAAAGAGGCTGGATGTGCTGCGGGTAAACTGTTCCCACTGTCCAGGAGGGGGTTGCCCAGTGGTGGGATGTGCATGCAGCTCAGATGAAAGGTATGGGAGGATGTACTTTGGAGTCACCAGCAAAAAGACACTGAACAAAGGTGTGGGATAGACAAGACTGCTTGGAGAATGGGCAGAATGAAACAATCCAAGGCCAGTCCTGAGAAGGCTAGAGTTAAAAAGCAGGCAGAGGGAGGGAGGGGGACCTGCCAAATAGCCCAAGAATCCCTGCACAAAGATATGCTCAATTAAAGATACATTTATTCAACCTGTCAAACAAAAGGGAGGTCAGGGACAGGAGAAAGACTTGCCATGGCCACAGAGGACTTGCTCCAATCCTGTCTTCACACACGACTTACTTCATTCACCCTCCCTGATTCACCTTGAAGTTCTTTGCTTCTTGGTTCTCTCTCAGTGCTATGCACGTCCTAGGAAAATTAGGGGAAAGACCCTTCAGAAAGCCTCATCATGATCTGACCCAGGTGGTCATTTTATTTTATATCTTATGTTTTTGAAAGGTAGAACCTCAAGGTTTAAGACCAAAATATAATTTCTAAATAGCTCGGCGCACCAGGAACTAGTATGGCCTGCTCCTTTAAGTTTAGTTGATTATTCTGGAAGAAATTTATTAACTTTGGCCCGAGGCCAGTGAATGTACCACTTCTCCCAGACTACTCAATTTTGGACGGTGACATCATTGTGACTTCTGTTTTTTAAACATTTCATATATTGAGGGAAATGTTAGAGATAACTCTGTCTGAAACGCAAGCAATGTTAGGAGCTTGAACAGGAAGGACACAGCTAATTAGTGTCTAGGAAATGAGATAATATCTTTTATAGAATCATCTGATATTGAGGAAACGGGGAATTTACAAAGGAGGGGAAACAATGAAATTAACCAACGAAGTGAGCCATCCTTTGGGATCACTAACCTTCAGACCTGGACTGAACAATAAAGCTGTGGTAGATGAATGTATTAGGGTTGATCTACCCAAGAGTTTAAAAACTTTTTTCTCAGACTCAATAGGCTATATCCTAAATTGTGAAGTGAAAAAAAATCAAGGTTGGAGCAAATCACCACTCATGTGTAAATGTTAGGAACTACCAACTTTTATATGATTGAAGATACAACACCCCTGCACTGCCCCTCTCCCTATTCTAGGTCTATGGTCACATCCCTCCCAGTAAATCTGAGAGACCATTTCATACGCCAAGGACATGAGAAGGGGCAATTGTCAAAATAACGACTGTGCCTGCTTATTTCAAAAGCTCAGCATCCAAGAAAGGTCTGATAATACAGAAATCAAACATGTACTTGTCAAAACTCATCACTTTGTATACACTTCAAGTTTCTGCATTTTATTATTTTAAATTATACCTCAACTAAAAAAAAAAATGGAAAAGAAGTGGAAAAGGGTCTATAGCCATACCACTGTGAATGCCCCTGATTTCATCTGATCTCAAAACCCAAGCAAGGTCAGGCCTGGTTAGTACGTGGATGGGAGACTGCCTGGGAATACCGGGTGCTGGAAGGCTTAAAAACAAGAGAGAGGTGGAAAAGGAAGAAGATAAAAAGATATATTATCAGATCTGGTAGTTAAATGAAACAAGATAGTTTATATCTATTGTCCTTAAAAAGGTCAAAAGCAGGAAACAATAAGCAAAGCTTACCTAAAAAAGAAAGTGATTGAAAACCTACACGGACTGCATTTCGTTTAAAGGGAATTTGATCAAGGATTTAGCTCTTTGAGTTTAGGCATTTCATGGTGTGTATGGGGAAAGATATTAGGTCTGTTTATTTAAAATCCAGGCTGAAAAACAAACAAACAGAAGTCCTTGTCCATCTGGAGATTTTAGCATGTTTATTTGAAAACCAAGTTCTGTGAAAGGGTACATGGAACAGTCACGTGTCTTCTCTCCAGCCATGGCCTTGGAGACAGGGGCTTCAGCCAGCAGAGGCAATGGTACATGCGGTGACCAGCAGGGCCCAACGTGGACTCCCGTACAGGCCTTTCCAATAGGAGCCTGGACAACCTGCTTCAGATGGGCAATGAGATCCTGGGGAAGGGGAGACGGGAAGGGAAGCTCAGGTCATTACTTTAAAAACTACTCGCAGTTGAAATCTAATAACACTGCCTATGCAGTCCTAATATGCCAGTTTCTGCTAAGATAGACTCCAGTTTTCTAATTTCTATTGCATTATTTGAATATTTTCCCCTTTTGAAAGCTAGCAAGAATCCAACCTCCCACTAAGAACGTCTAAGCCATCTTGCAGTCACTGCCCTGAAAGACTCATCCAGGGGGTTTTCAGTAGGGCGCTGTTCACCGCTGGCGGGGCAGTAACACTGCAATCATGTGCTGGCTGGAAAGCTCAGGAAACCACCAAGCCTTCCTGAAAAGAGTCATTCTCTCAGACAGTTTTCAACAGCAAGTTTAGAGGTTAAGGAAGTTAGTGTAAACCACCCTCTAAGGTCCAAACCATTTCTCAGAGGCTTGGAAATATTTTCCTACTACGATGATAGGGTTTCTGCCATAATAGCTATACCTGTATCTTTATCTATTATACGACATTCTGGTAAAAGCTTTCATTAATTGCTAGATAGCATATGGAACTTACAGTGCTAGGCTAGCAACTTTACACTTAAATGTATTTTTCTTTTGTAATAAATATTGCTCCTTTTTTCTTTAGGGAGCCTTGGTTATACATTTTATTTATTTAAACACTTAAACAAAGATTACTTGATTTTTCAGTGGGAGGGGAAGAGTGGAGAAAGAAAGTCCGAGAAATACCAATCAGTTGCCTCCTGCATATCCCCAGTGGTGGCCCAGCTAGCAACCGAGGCATGTGCTCTGACTGGGAATTGAATCAGCAACTTTTTGGTTTGTGGGATGGTGCCTCCAACCCACTAAGTCAGGGCTGATTATACACTTTATATGCATCTTCAAATATGTGATGAGCATTCAAATAATGGGGTGGTGGCGGGATATGACAATTTTTTGAAATTAGATTATGCCAATCTTTTGCATCTAAAGACTATTCTTTTCAATATTGTTACAACCCTGGCATAATAATAATCTTTTTCAATTGGACAAAGCTTTGCATTATAGTCTAATCGACTCCAAAGCATCCATATGTACTGTGCCTTACATAATACATTAGATGTTGAATAGTTTCACTGAATAAGTGAATGTTAAGCTTTTAGTGCCAAAAGTATTGCCAAAGGAAAGGGAGAGAAGAATCAGTGAGAAGCCCAGAACTGTGCTACTCAAAGTGTAATCTATAGACCAGTGCTGGCCAATAAAATGTGAATCAACTCATTGCTGAGCATACTATCAGTTTAGCTGACTTCTTTTGGGGTGAGCAGGAAGCAAGGCCTTTGTGATAAAAGAAGCACTAAGAGATTTACATTCTGAAGGAAGCCCTCTACTCCCACCATGGGCCTATAAAATATTGGCAGACTGGCTACTTTCAACAGCACTGGTGGTTCACTACAGGGTAGAGTCAAAGTAGAAAGCAAAAGAAATCGGTGGTTACAATTGTTAGAAAGGGTCAAAAATAAGGGACAGTTTTGATCATGCTTAGGTACATAGGGATTACGCACAAAAGAATGGGGAAAAGTGAGGGAATGTTCTCACATAAAACATTTATGAAAAACTGACAGATTTCCCTTGACGGACAACATTCACACACACCTATGGTCCTTAATCATCAATATACTCGAATGGCTCTGGGGGTTCTGGCTCTTGTTCCTCCTCCTCGATTTTCGGGCCATGGGCTGCCACAGGCTCCACTAGCTCTTCAATGTCTTCACTGGTGTCCTTCAGAATGATGATGCCTCCAATGGAGAGCTGTCAACAGAGCAGGGGATAAAGAGGCACAAGCTCCAGAATCCAGAGCACATGTTTTGTGAGACGGGAGCTGAAGACTGTGTGCACAAAGCAAAGCGCTGGGGCAGAACCACACTTGACTAGGGGAGGCAGCAGACCTGGGCGAGTGCTGTGCGATGCCACAACTCGACTTAACCAGAGTCTTAAGAGGCTAAGATCTTTCTGACCTATTCTTTCAGGTCAGCCTGAGGCCTGGATGTCAATGTGCAAAGGATTAAGAATAGTATTCCCCGGAACTAGATCCAGTATGACTGCAGGGAGAATGTTTACTCTAAAACCATATTGCAGGACCACGCTTTGCTCCTGGACCACTAACATCATTAGCACTCAGGAGCTGGTTAGAAATGCATAAAAGTTGGCCTTACTCTACACCTACAGAATCTGCATTTTAACAAGATTCCAGGTGATTTGTATGCACATTAAAGTTTGAAAAGCATACTAGTTTAACAGATACTTTATTATTTGTGAGAAAATCATTATTTTGGGCACAAACATCAATGTACAAATGAAAAGCCAACTTTTCTTCAGCAACTTCAGAATGACAGAACATAAACACAGCAGATACCTGAGTGCTTTTCACTTTAATCAACAAATCCTTATGATGTACAATAATGAAGACCTTATTAAGCCTTCTCCCAAACCTATCAGCAGAAGGTAAATCCACACACCAAAGTCTGGTGTGCTAATCTTATTCTATTTGCTTGCCTGGGTGAAAGGAAATGGAAAGCCGCTCTCTGTAATTAAATCAGTCAACAGTGGCAAGGCACATCTGGAAAAAACAAATTTCTACCAAAGCACGGTACTGGGAAGGCACAGCAGCACAAGAACATTAGTTAAATAACTTACATACGTATAAGGTTCTCTGCAGTTCAACCTAATCTGATTTTTTACTCATCAGAACTCTGCCCTGCCCTGCTATAAAACTGGCATGTCTTCATGAATTTTTAAATTATTTCCCTTTTCTAACATACACAGATTAACCCACATTAATCTAGAACTTTTGCCCTTAAGGATGTCCTACAGTTTGGAAACGTGGCTCCTGGTTATAACTACTATTTCATGGTTAAGTTAAATAAAATAATCCAACTCAAATTTTGCAATATAATTAACATATGGGAAGAGCTTTTACATGGTTTAGGCTAGTAACAAATTCTCTTAGTTTTTATCTGGCAATGTCTTTAATTTCACCTTCGTTTCTGAGGAATAATTTTGTTGGATGGAATTCTTGGTTCAGAGTCTTCTCTCTTAGGACTTTGAATATGTCATCCTACTTCTTTTTTTTTTAATTTTTTAAAAGATTTTATTTCATTATTTTTTAGAAAAAGGGGAAGGGAGAGGCAGAGAGGGAGAGAGACATCAATGTATGGTTGCCTTTCACCTGCCTCCAGCCACAGACCTGGCTGGAGACCTGGCTTGCAACCTTGTTATGTGCCCTGGCTGGGGAATCAAACCTGTGACCTTTGGGTTCGCAGGCCGGCACCCTTTCCACTGAGCCACCAGCCAGGGCCTCATCCTACTTCTTTCTGGCCTCCATGGCTTCTGAAGACAAATCAGCTGTTTCCTACTGAAGATCCTGGTACAAGATGAGTTGCTTCTCTCTCACTGCTCTCACGATTCCCTCTCTGTCTTTCAACAATTTGATTAATCTGTGTCTATCAGTGAATCTTTTTGAGTTTAATCAAACGTGAATTCACTGAGTGTCTTGGATATGTAGATTCATGTTATTCATAAAATTTGGGAAGTTTTCAGCTATTTCTTCAAATATTCTTTTATCGTTTTCCCTCTTTCTGGGACCATATTATCCCATTCTGTGAATGTTGGTATTCTTTTCTTTTTTTTTCCCTTTTCTAAATTTTATTGTTGTATTACATCCATCCCCTTTTAGCTCCTCTCTGTCCCCCTCCCCACCCACCCATTCCCCGCAAAGTCAATCCCACCTGTTGTCCATGTCCATGGTTCCTTTATACTAGGTTCTTGTCTAAGCTGCTCCCCTTTCTTGCCTCTGCCTCCCCCCTCCCCACAACCCCCTTCCCCCTGACCACTGAAGGCCTATTCACTGTATTCATATATTTGGTTCTGTTTTGCTTGTTAGTTTTGTTCATTATTGTCCTGTAATGGGTGATATCATATGATATTTGTCCCTCACTGACTGGCTTATTTCACTAAGCATAATACTCTCCAGTTCCATCCATGTTGTTGAAAAGGGTACAAGTTCCTTCTTTCTTTCTGCTATATAGAATTCCATTGTGTAAATGTACCAAAGTTTTTTGATCCAATCATCCACTGATGGGCACTTAAGCTGTTTCCAGCACTTGGCTATTGTAAATAGTGCTGCTATGAACATAGGGATACATAGGTTCTTATGAACTGGTGTTTCAGGATTCTTTGGGTATAGCCCAAGTAGTGGAATTGCTGGATCAAAAGGCAGTTCCATTTTTAGTTTTTTGAGGAAACTCCATACTGTTTTCCACAGTGGCTGCACCAGCCTACATTCCCACCAACAGTGTACGAGGGTTCCCTTTGCCCCACATCCTCACCAACACTTGTTGTTTGTTGATTTGTTGATGATTGCCATTCTGACAGGGGTGAGGTGGTATCTTATTGTGGTTTTAATTTGCATCTCTCTGATGACTAGTGATGTTGAGCATTCTTTCATATGCCTCTGGGCCCTTTCTATATCTTCCTCAGTGAGTTGTCTATTCAGGTTCTTTGCCCATTTTTTAATTGGGCTGTCTGTCTCCCTGGTGTTGAGTCGCATTAGTTCTTTATATATTTTGGAGATCAGACTCTTGTCTGAGGTATCATTGGCAATTATGTTTTCCCATACAGTTGGTTCCCAAATGTTGGTATTCTTGATAGTGTTCCACAGGTCTGAGACTCTGTTCATTTTTCTTCATCCTTTTTAGGGGGTTGTTCCTCAACTGACCTATCTTCAGGTTTGCTCAACTCTGCTTGGCTCAGTTACTGAACTCTAGTGAATTTTTCATTTCAGTTGCTTTATTTTTCAACTCCAGAATTCTGGTCATTTTTTAAATAACTTCCATCTTTTTCCTGATATTCATAATTTATTGAGACATCATTCTCATACTTTCCTTTAGTTTTGTGGACATAATTCCTTTAGTTCTTTCAACATATTTTAAATAGTTGACTTAGTCTGCTTATTAATTCTAGGTTTCTTCAGAGACAATTTCTATTAATTATTTTCATCTCTGGGTATGAAGCATATTTTGTTTCCAGGCCTTTGTCTTATAATTTTTTGATAAAAACTGAACATTTAATTACTATAACGTGGCAACTCTAGAAATCAGATCCTGTCTCTAGGGTACATTGTTTATTTTGCGACTTGTCTGACTTCTTCTACAAAGTTTGTATTTTCTGCCACATGTGACCACTAAAGTCTCTCCGGAGCCCAGTGGTCAGCTAAGGGTTGGACAGGGATCTTCTTAAATACCTGGAACCAGTAAGCCCCCGAGACTCGGCGGAGGGGATGTATGCGCTGAGGCAGCTCAATAGTCAGCCAGGCAGCGGGCCACTCTTCCTCGGCCTTCATTTTTTGCTTGCAAAGAGGCAGCCTTTTGACTCACAAATGATCAAGTTATTTCTGTAGTTTCTTGTCTTGTTGCACTTCCTCTGACTTATTTTGAGCAAAAGCTTAATGATCATTTAATTTCTGAGACATACTAGTTTCCTTTTATGGTCTCACATTATTGAGTATATATACTTTGCTGCCTTTTAAAGAAGATTTTATTTATTTTTAGAGAGAGGGGAAGAGAAGGAAAGAAACATTAGTTGGTTGCTTTTCACACACCCCCAACTGGCAACCTGGCCCACAACCCAGGCATATGCCCTGACATGGAATTGAATTGGCAACACTGAGACATACTAGTTAGGGATACTCTGTTGTCTTTAATTCTTCATGATTGTTGAAAACAATAGGTGTCTTGTGTGCTTTAAGTATTCCCTAGTTGTATACTACATTATCTGTTCTGGATATGTCCCACTTTAATTGTCAAGAACGCTTCCTAGATGCTGTTTGAATACACCCTCTGTAAACATGCCACTTGAATGAACTGGGTTGCAGATTAGGCAGTGGCTACATTGAAGGTGTCCAATGGTGGTACTATTGATGCATTCATTCAACACTACAGACCAAGGAGCTAGTAATGCAAAATTAATAGAAGGTGGGAGGAGATCTCCGAGCTCTTTTCTCCCTCCTGGCCTGATTGCCTGCCACTTAGAGTTGTCTGGTGACTTGTTACCACCACCAAGTAATATTTACTGAGGATTCACCTTGTGCTAGACCTTGTTTTACCTTAACAATCTATTTTAATCTTTACAACATGTTTAGGAGGTAGGTAGTATCACCCCTCCCATTTTACACATAAGGAAAGTGAAACACGAAGAGATTAAATGACTTGTTTCAGTCACATAGTTAAGAAATGGCAGAGCTGGAATACAGACTCAGCTCCGCCCAATTCCCGTTCCTCACCACTAAATACAGCTCTACTCCATTCCCTGCCTTGTCCCTTCCAGTTGATAACGTATACAGTCAGGTAAGACCCTGGCTCACAACTGTAGTTAAGAGCTGCCTTCTACTCACCCCCATCAGGGACCACCTTCAAGTTGAGGAGAATGGGTTTACTTGTCTATAAGAACTAGAATCTCATCATCTATGACATCATGCCCAGGATCTGGATGCATTAAATGTGCCTGCTAATAGCTTTCTAGTTTTCTAAGAAGCTGGAAAATAAAGACATTATTATGCTCAAACCTCTGATTATTTGTTTCTAACATGAAACATTCTGCCTTAGAATCAATTAAATGGCATGACAATCCTTTTTTAAGATTTTTAAGGGTCTAAGTGTTTGTGTATTAACTGTATTACCTTTTTAATCTTTGCCACATTTCTATGAGTTAGGGATAATGACTGTTATTTTAACAGAGAGGAAATGGAGGCAGAGAGGTTTAGTACCTGACCTAAGGTCACATAGGCTCTAAGTGGAAGAATCATGATTCAAACTCAGGATGCCTGGCTCTAGAGTTCATGCTCCTAATCACTATCCTATATTAGGAATTTCTATGGTGTAAGTCTCTGGATGAAGGATTATACAGGGTTACACAAAGAACTCGCTATACGGAAAAGGGAATGTTCTCTCTTTCGCCATGAAATTTATTAGGCTAAAGAGCTTTTTTCAATGCTTTGAAGATCTATCCTTTTCTATCACTATTACACGGCCCTGTGAATTAACGTCCCTTGGGTAGATAGCAGCTAAGGGCCATCAGTAACTTACGGGTTTGAAGGGCTGGTATCTACAGGTCTCTGGCATAGTCAGAACCTTTAGCTGGGCAGGCATAACTCGGGCGGGGTTATCCAATAACTGGAAGTTTGGCTCAGGTTCCTTTTTCTTTTCTTTTTCTTCCTTTTTCTCTGCCTCATCCTAGAAAATATGAAAAAATAGCCCAATACAGATTCACTTCTGTTCCATATATCTAAATATTTGATCAATTTACTGATAAACTATTAGGTACAAAAGATAGTTAGAATTAGATATAATAGAGATGCAATTAAAGTAATATCAGACTCGGAGGGGGGAGAGGGTAACTCTACTTAAGGGTAAGAATAATATTTAACTTCTTTTAAAAGGATGAAAAGGTTTTTTATATCAGCAGAGATCAGAAAAATAAAAAAGGGGGTCTATTTTTAAAAATGACCCATTTTAGTTGTCATTTTCTCCAAGAACTCATTCCTGATTTGTATTATGAAATATCCTAGTCTTCCCATGAATGGCTCTAATTTCTCAAGTCTCTACCAATTAAAATGATACGAGTCTCTATGCTTGGAGCAATATAATTATTTAAAGAAGCTAAGAGTATCATATAATAATGTTTAACTAAGGAAGAATCTAGATCAAACAGGAACAGATAAATCAACTCACACGACCAGCACGAAGTTATACTTACCACTTCCATTTTCTCCTCTTCTTTTTTCTCTTTTTCTTTTTCCTTCTTTTTAGCCTTGGCAGTAATAGATAACACAGCTGTGGAAACCTAGAGGAAGTAACAGGATAAGTCATTGTGACCCCTCATCAATAACTCAATCCTACAATACTATTCTGTTTCCTGACAGTAAGTACCATAAAGAACAAAATGATCGCGTAATAAATCAGGACATTTATTCATGTAATTATTACTATGGTCGTAAGGAGAAACATTATTTCCTGGAGATTTGTGTCTAATATAACTAATTTGTTTTTGGATTTGCAGCTTATCCTGGATGTGGATTTGCTATCACGAGCTTCTGAGATAAGAGAGTTGGGTGCTATACCCTTCATTACTTTCCAGGGAAAGCATTGGAAAAGACACTTCCTCCAACTTTGGTTGTTAAGATATTGGATTAGATACCCTCCACTGATAACATACAGGGTGAATGATTAGCCTGGAATTATTTTCCTTGATAGGTTAAACTGAAATCAAAGGCAAAATCAAGATTGTCAAAGGCTGGGCACTACTGGTTTAAACCGACTTTGTTTTGGTCCCAAAAGGTTGAAGGGACTGAAACATAACTTATGAAACAAGATGTTGTCATCAAAAAATATTCATCACCCATCATCGCCCTCAAATTAGGTCAATTATATAATTACCCCTATGTACAAAGTAATTTACAGAAAATAAGCAATGACTGGCTAATATGGAACATGATCTTGAGAGAAAGAACTATTTTTCTAAACATAAGGTATCATAAAGGGTAATTTTACTAAGAAAACTTTGGGGCAAGTGCAGCTCTTTAATTTACCCTAGTTTGATTTAACACATTATTAATGAGTGTCATTATATGCTGTTGTAGGAGTACAAATTGATTATATCCATTTAGAAAGGAAATTTAGTTAATGCTCATAAAAATAATGTGCATTACTTTTGATCAAGCAATTCTGCATCTAAGATCCTAACCTATAGTATACTTGTGCAAGTGCACAAATATACATGTATAAAGACTCTTGTTCCAGTTTCATTTGTCATAGTGATAAATCAGAAATAACCTGAAATGTCCACGACATAGGGAACTAGTAAGATAAATAATGGTGTATCCATAAAAAAGATAGCTTTAGAAGAATATCATCCATATATATTGAAAATTCTAAAGAGAAGTTGTTTAAGTAAAAACAATAAGAAGAAAAACAGTAGACAATAATTCCATTTGTGGTATGCAAAGTATTGACATGTACAGAGAAAACATTTGGAAGAATTCACAAAATCCGACTCCTGCAACATGGCACTTCAATGACCAGGAAAGAAAACGGGCTTTTACTTTATATACTTTTGTGTAATGTTAGACTTTACCATGAGTACTAGTTTAAAAATACAAAATGTTTAAAGCAAATCCAAGTAAAACACTAAGTAGCTCCTATATGGATGTAAAAATGCTATTTAAAAGGAAGAACGAACCTACCTTTTCCTTTTCTTTTTCTTTTGGTACTTCCAGAGGGGCGGGATATGCAAATGTAGATGGTTTACAGTTTGATTTATACTGAACTTTTGGCATCTGAAGACATAAAAGAACTCCCCCATTAAAATAATCAAAATCAAGATGTAAGTATTATATGCTCTTAACAAACATACAAATGCAAAGGGATCCAGGCTAAATGTTCAATTACAGTGCTATTCAATTATGTTATCAATTCCTCCCTTAAAGGGGTTTGTTTTCTTTCAATGATTAGTTTTGAGGTGCTTTACAGAACCACGTGTAAATTCCCTATATGTTCCTGAAGCTCTGTGCCTTTGAACAGACATCCCTTTAGCTCATCTTCACTGACCATGTGCCCTGCTCTGCAGGTTAAATTCCACTCATGGTATGAGCATCAGGTCAATTATTACCTTTTTTGTAAACAGTTTCCACATCATGCAATCACACCTTACAAGAGTCTTACATGAGCCTAATGGAAAAGTCAGTTTCACATCACTTATCTGACCATGTTTAAAGTTCTCTTGTCTGAACTTTTCTGTTTACCCAGGTTGCACTGATAAAGAATGGTCATAAGCATCTTATGTACAAGGACAAGCATTCTTATTTTTCCACACCATTTTCATTGTAAATAATGAAAATATAAAAAACGAACAAACAAAAACAGATCATAAAGTTGTAGGCCAGAGGAAAAGTCCCTAAAGATTCTGTAAGATTTTTAACCACATTGGTAATGGTTAGGGATTAGGAAATTAAAAGATTCTTGTTTTGAGACTTAAAACTGCTCAATATTTACACAACTGAGTACCATACTACCAAAATACGTAAAGGATAATCTGCTGAACAGCTATGCTGAAAAAAAAAAAATCAATTCAATAAAATACTCAATCTTTATCAGCCATGTTTTTTTGCCTAGAATTTTTCCACTCAGAAAATATAACAACATTCTTACAGTGATGACCAGATTTAAGAGTTATTTAAAGGTCATAAAGGTCTCTGAGAGGATGGAAGAGCCACAGGGCTGAAGAAGACCTAAGCATAAGCCCCATAAAAAAGGGCCTGGCCGGGGTGGCTCCGCTGGATGCCGCAATGTCCTGCAGACTGAAAGGCTGCGCGGGTTTGGTCCCTGGTTGGGGTGCGTACAAGACGACAGCCAATTGATGTTTCCCTCACGTTATCTTTCTCTCTCTGCTCCCTTCCTCTCTTATTTTTTTATTTTTTAAAAAGATTTTAAATTTTATTATTTTTAGAGAGAGGGGAAGGGAGAGAGGCAGAGAGGGAGAAAGACATCAATGTGTGGTTGCCTTTCACCTGCCTCCAGCTGCGGACCTGGCTGGAGACCTGGCTTGCAACCTGGTTATGTGCCCTGGCTGGGAATCGAACCAGCGCCTTATCCACTACACCACCAGTCGGGGCTCTTCCTTCCTTCCTTTTAAAAAGCAACAAAAAAATATCCTTGGGCAAGGATTTAACAAAAGAAAACGAGATGGTATGATGATGGGGAAGTCTTTGACAAAAGTGACTAGTTGGTCAAATACCCTGGGTCCTCACTGTTGGTCTTGTTTTCTGCCTCTACTAAAGGCACATCCTCTCATTTTGTTTTTCCCTTTAGTAATAATCCTTTCCTCCATCAAATACTCTAGTATCAAATAATTCTGAAACAGATTCTTGTCTCAAACCTTCATTCCTTTTTAAGACTTAGTTTCGTCTTCTTTCTTCCTTGCCCAGATTATTGCAATAGCATTGTAATGGATTTCCACTGATACCAAAACGATGTTTCTAGAATGCAAACCCCATGATATTATTTATCTTCATGAAATCCCTCATCAGCTCCCAGATTTTTAGTATTAAATAAAGTCCATTACAGTAATCTATAAGCCTTTTAATATTTTATATTTTGCCCCTTCTCTCACCTTTCCTCTCAATTGATTTACCTAAGGTTGCAAAGCTAGTAAGAAGACTTGATTTTCATAACTTCCACTCAATAAGGTAATCACTCGATTGGAAAATACTTTACTGATGGGATGCTAATCCATTTTTAAAATTTCATGAAAAAACTCTTGAGTGGATGGTGAACAGAACATGGAGAAGATACACTATGAAATGAGGTCTCACAAGCGTACCTTTAAGTCCTTGTTAAGGCCAATGACACAGGTAGGAGTATAAGCCAATGACAGGAAGTGTGACAGAGGAAACCAGAACCAGAACTGGGTAAAGACAAGAACGCCAACCACAGAAGGCATATGGGTATGCCCAGTTCTGGACTGCAAGGAGATTGTGACATTATGACCACCTGTAGAAAAAGAGAGAAACCATGAACATGAATCCAACAGGGCAATAATACAGATTTTTAAGTACTGCACTAGGGAATTTGGTAATTATTTTAAGAGTATATTCATAAAATCTAACATGGAGTTGCTGGAATCAATAGCCAGTGAACTATCTAGGGTCTGTATTTTAACTGGACTCAGGGTAAATCTAGACCTTTCTATAGAGCAGGCATTTTTTTTAAACTAAGCTTGAAGTTTAGCAAAATAGTATGCTAAACTAAATAGTAATATGTATTATAGATTGGCTATTAACATACTAATAAAAAGTAAAGACCCTGGCAGGATGTCTCAGTTGGCTGTAGCACTGTCCTAATGTGCCAAAATTGAAGGTTCAATCCTCAGTTGGGGCACATACAGGAAGCAATCAATGAATGCATAAATGAGTGGAATAAAAAATTAATTTTTATCCCTCTTTCTTTAAAATCAATAAATAGGCCTTGGTTGGTGTGGCACAGTGGACTGGGCACCAGCCTGAGTACCCTAGTGTTGCTGGTTCAATTCCTAGTCAGGACAAATACCCAAGTTGCAAGCCACGTCCCCAGCTGTAGGCAGGTGAAAAGCAACCTATGTTGATATTT
This sequence comes from Noctilio leporinus, assembly GCA_004026585.1. Taxonomy (NCBI): domain Eukaryota; kingdom Metazoa; phylum Chordata; class Mammalia; order Chiroptera; family Noctilionidae; genus Noctilio; species Noctilio leporinus. The sequence continues at coordinate 16,263 of PVIW01005541.1, read as the reverse complement.
CTCTCTCTTTCTTCCTCTTTCCCTCCCTTCCCCTCTCTCTAAAAATGGTAAAATCTTTAAAACAAAATAAAATATAATTAAAAAATAAAAATTTGACACATATTTGCAAACAATAGCAAAGAGGAGAGAGGGAGATGCTATTTACTTAGTTATACTTTTCCTGCATTAGTCACATCTTTACTTATGCACTCATTGGTGGTTTCTTGACTGTGCCCTGACTGAAGATCGAACCTGCAACCTTGGCATAACAGGGCAAGGCTCTAACCAGCTGAACTACCTGGCCAGGGTCCGCTTTCTCTCTAAATGTCTTTTTCTCTATTGGCAAAATAAGGGTTTGAACTTGAGCACTGGAACTACAACACTAACACTAACCAAGGAAATTTTTAATCTATAAGAAAAAGCAAATGAAAAGGTTTAAGTAAAAATAAAGAATTTAGAGAAAAGAGTAGCATCAATGTGTAAACGAGAAATCTCTTATCAAATCTAATCAAGAATCAGATGAAATAACCAAATTAGAAAGATGGTAATTTAAAAAGAAAAAGCCTTTTAAGGAAGATTATCAAAATGATAAAACAAAGACAATGAAACGTCGATATGGTTAAAACACTCAGTAAGTAGACCTGAAAGATGTAACAAAACAAACGACAACAAATAAAAACTCATGAAAATTAAATTTTCCTGGTTTCCTTCACTAAATATTATACACACACATTTGTAGTAGATCAAGAAAGACCAACTGGCACAAATATGGCCAACCGTTTTCACGAAAAGAAATACAAATGGCTGATAAATTTGAGGAAGTGTTTTTCTGGTAATAGAACTACTATGAAAACCTTGAATTACTATTCTTCATCTTTCAAATTATCAAAGATTAAAAAATTATATTCTACATGGCTAAGGCACTATAAGGAACTGAATCACATATTTGTACAATGAAATAGGTATGCTTATTCTCTTATGCCCTATTGAGATGTCACCAATTATGACACTTAACGAGCATGTCAAATGAACCCCCAAGTCCACTCTGTAGCAGTGAAAAGTGTGAATTCAGGAGCCTGATGGCATAGTGTGCTATGCATTTATTAGGCAAATATTCTATGTTTCTTTAATTTTCCAATGTCAACTTGTTTAAAACCGATATATACTAACAGAATTGAAAAAAAAAAATCAGTCAATACTCACTGAGCACTTTACTAAGTAAAAGGTACAGTTCTAGTTGCTTTATATGTTTTTTAATTCTCACAATACTACAAGGTAGATTTTATAAGAGAACACAACAGAACTAGAGAGACGGAAAGAACTTCTCAAGCTTGTACAGCTAGGACTGTAAAAGCACTGGTATTCAAACTCTCACAGTATGCACTACACTAAATTATTTCTATGAACTGGAGGCTCCAATTTTTTTTCCAGGAATAGTTTTTACCCCAGGCTCAATTTCAAGCACATCGTACAGTTATTTTATTAGATTTAGTGTAAATGGATGAATAAATCTGGAACACTTGAACCATTTACCTGCATCCAGTATTCCCTGGGCCAGGATAGCGCCAAATTTGGCCATGACATCATCGTGTTTATCATTGATAACTTTGGAATACAGTTGTCTGAACTGATTTACCTGAAGGAACAAGAAAAAGAATTAGACCAACTCTATTCATTGTTGTATCACTTTAGAGCAAATAGGGTGCTCAGTTGGAAATGAAACTTGAGTTCTGAATTCCGCAACATTCAAAGAGAGGGATATGGATGACATTTCAAAGCAACAGTTCTGTGGTTGAAATCATGGTGTTCTGACTTGCATGGCATGGGAGCAGCAGTTCATTCTTCAACCCTCTTTCCCCAGAAGATGATTCAGCCTCAAGGAATGCTGAATACAATTTCACGTGGCATCACTGCTAGTCAGCAGGCTTAAACAGTTCAAGGAAACAGTAAGGCTTTTATTGCACAGTGAATTACAGCTACTGTTTACCATCAACCTTACAGACTTAACAGCATGGTTCTTCAGATCTACCTTAAAGTAAACTATAAACTACCCTTGAGTGAAGTTGTGTGAGGTAAATTTTAGATTAAGTGTACTCACATGTACAGTAAAAATTCATTATGCATACACATTAATTTTTGAGGACATGTTACAATAATTACTCATGGAAAGGAGCATACTAAAATCAAACATGTGCCGACTCATTTAGTATGGGATTACCGGTAATTTTTGTTTGCTTTTTTATTTTTTTTCGTGTTCTCTGAAACGTGTGTGTATGTATCCTTTCCAGAAAGTATCTAACCATCTAGTCAGTGAAGGACAAATAGCATATGATCTCACCCATTACAGGACAATAATGAACAAAACTAACAACAAGCAAAACAGAACCAGATATATGAATACAGTGAATAGGCCTTCAGTGGGCAGGGGAAAGGGGTTGGGGGGAAAAGGGAGGAAGAGGCAAGGAAGGGGAGCAGTTTAGACAAGAACCTAGTATGAAGGAACCATGGACATGGACAACAGGTGGGATTGACTTTGCAGGGGAATGGGTGGGTGGGGAGGGGGACAGAGGGGAGCAAAATGAGGATGGATATAATACAACAACAATAAAATTAAATTTAAAAAATACATATATTGTGCAGAATCAGATTCATCAATATTGATGGAGTACCTTATGAAAATTAGATATTGTGCTAATAGATTTTCTACCAACAAGGTTAATGTCACTACAGAATCAGACACAGGCAGTGAATAACTGTTTTGTGTAAAACCTATAGACATCTTTCACTAGTTTATTCCTTATTGATTGACTTTCAACTGTTCTAATCATCTAACCATAGGCAATCTTTTCTGGATGGATGGCAGTTACAAAAAGCAACCATAGACACATAAAATTGTAAATATATTTTTGCAAGTGTTTGGTAATATTGCAATTCATGTTACTTAAAAGAGTAATTCTTTAAACAAATGAATTAATGTAGATATTTTAAAATAATGAAAAGAAAACTTTGTATTAATATAATATGAAAAGCTGACAGAAGGCAGTAATTAAATGGTGAACTCTCTGGGTGTGAAAGGAAAAAAGAAAATAAGTACACACTGGTGGTTACAGAATAGACAGGGGGATGGATGTTAAGAAGAATAAAGGAAATGGAGAAGCTAAAAGAACTTATAAGCATGACGCATGGACATGAACTAAGAGGGGTATTGCCAGAGGAAACGGGGTACTGGGTGGAGGGGGACAAAGGGGGAATTGGGACAACTGTAATAGCAAAATAAATAAAATATATTTAAGAAAAAAAAAAGTATCTAGCCATGTACTATGGAAAATAGAAGCATTTACTGAATAAGATACAAGACACAAGAAACACTGTCTAGAAATAGGTACTTCTTGCTGGGCCTCTCCCCATGCTACTTCTGTCTACTTTGTAGTGAGAAGTGCCTTCCCCACGGACATCACAAGACTGAATGAGAAAACAATTTTGCCCTAGCTGGTGTGGTTCAGCCTACGAACCAAAGGGTTGTCTGTTCGATTCCCAGTCGATTCACATGCCTGGGTTGCAGGGCAGACCCCGAGTTGGGGGTGCCCAAGAGGCAATCACACATGGATGTTTATTTCCCTCTCTCTAAAAATAAATAAATAAAATCGAAAAACAAACCAGTTTCCTCCTCTAAGCCATGGCATATCAGTTATATGGAAATACCACTTTGGGAAACAGTCCTCAGAAAAGTCTTGATGAGCTCATACAGTCTCAACAGATCACCCCCAAACTTGCCCTTTAAGTTCTACTTCAGTTTGACAAGGCTGTAAATTCCGCATTGGCTCAGTGGGTCAGGAATAGTCAATTTTAGGGGTTCTCTATATACGTACAATTTTGCAATAATGTGTGGACATTTGTATTGAATGATGTTGAATTCAGAAAGACAACAGAACTTATTAAAGTGGATAAAGTAAAAATTGTAGCCTGTGATGATAAAAATACTAGCTCCAGAAAGAATAGAAAAATGCCCTTTTATATGCCATCTTCTGTTACTATTCATCACTTTTTAAAAAGCATAAAAGAGATTATTTATTTATTCTAGCATGACAGAAATGACTTACACTGCTAGACTTTCACCACCAAGAACCCAGTAGAAAGAAGCTTATAACTCTATAGCCTCTTATTACCTTGATTATACAAACATGATGATATGTAACTTTTTAATAAAAGATTTATTTATCTTCAGAGAGAGGGGAAGGGAGGGAGAGAAACATCAATGTGAAAGAGAGTTCACATTCAGTTGGCTGCCTCCTGCACACCCCCAACCTGGGACCTGAACCAGCGACCCTTTCTTTCACAGGTGGGTGGTTTAATCCACTGAACCACACCAGCCAGGGCGAAATGGAACTTTTAAAAAAATGACAAATCAAATGTCACTGTCTTCCTAGTAACATTCTTTAATAAACTCATTTTAAAACTAAAAAAGAAAAAAGGAAAAAGAAAACTAAAAAGAAAGAAAGGAACAAACATTGTACATAGGACAATGATGCTTCAGTCCCCTTCAAAGCAGGCACCTTTGGATCTCACAATTCTCCCAGTCACTATCAGCTGTCCTGTCATATTTTCCTATATCTAATTGGTGGTTTAAAATCTCTTCCCTTTCAAAGGTGATTTAGTTTAAAGGTGCCAAATCTGGGCTGTAGGGGGGCTGACTTACCTTGGTGATCTGACTTTGCATGAGGTGTGGTGTATGAGTGAGCACCTTGTCATGATGAAGCTGCCAGTCACCAGGTGCCCATAGCTGTGGCCTCTGAATAATTTGAATAGTTTCCGAGGAGAAATGTTCAAGCTAAATGTAAAACCTGGAGCAGGTTCATTGTTCTACTCACTCAGTCACCTTAAATGTAATGACTACACAGTGCACATGATCACTCAATGGCATCTACCACCCCCACTGGCTAGTACAGTGAAGTTGTCATTGTTCACTTTTGCGCATTCCAGTCCACTCTCCTTGGGTGCCAGGTTACATCAATGTCATGCAAACCATTCTCATTATATTAACAATGGTTGGATTTTTCCTGGACAGACTATATCTGTGTGTGTGTGTGTGTGTGTGTGTGTATAAATGCAGTATAAATCATTTTATAGTTCAATAAACATGATTGTCTTACAATACAGAGGCAGAATCCAGTCCTCCTATTATTTCTGCAACCTAAATGCTGCTAACAAAATTATATTCCTTAAACATGGTTCTCATTTTTATTCATAGGCAGAAACAGATTGTGAAGAAAAAGCAATGAACTAACTGCCACTACCCAGCATATAAGTATTAGTAAACTACTCACTTCCCTAGGTTTTAATTTTTCTAACTATAAACATCCAGCACAATTAGCTTACCACAAAATTCCCTCCTAGTTTTAAAAATCCTAAGTTTTGATACTTTTATTCTGGTTCAACAGGTCAAATTCCTTTGATTCTTAACTTATTTTAGGTGAACACTTACATTACCTTATACAGGATGGAAATTTTATGTTATAAAGATTAAAAAGTTAGTTTTTAATCATTTAAGTTTTTCTTCACATTCTACTACTTACATAGCAGTAACTTGATTCTCATTATTATGATTCTTCATAAAGAATTATTATTTTGTACGTTATGATAGTAACTTAATTTAGAAGTCAACTGCAAGATTATCTGGTCTACTACCTCTACAAGGTCTGTCCTGAAAGTATTGGCCATACAAACTGTTTTAATTATACTGACATTGGCTTGATACTTTCAGGACAGACCTCGTATAGTACAAATGTTAAAACTGAAGTAAGATCGGTGAAATAATGGGCTTCTCTGCAATCTCAAACAATTAACTGCAATCATGGCTAGGATCATAATTTTCTGAGTCAATTTCATTGTTATGAATAGTATGCCTCTCACATAAAGAATTTGCAGGACAAAACTCATTAATTTCTCATTTTATATAATAATAATTCACAGAAGAAACAATTTAATTTTAGACAACTCTGTGATCCATTTATTCTGCTGTATGATTATCTAAAATCTATAGATCTACCATCTCTAAATTCATGCATTTTAAATATTTATCCTGTTTCTAACTCTATACCTTATATTGCCAGACAAAAAAAAGAAGGGCAAGAAAAAAAAGAAAAAGAAAAAACACTCTTCAATGTCAGAAAGAAAATAAAGGATGGGGAGAAGGGAAAAAGGAGTCATTTCTGCTGGTTATGTCTCCTTTTATCTATTTTCCTGAATGTAGAATAGTAGTCTCATGTAAGATGATCAGTTTTTGAGGATTTCCCCCGCTTTTCTCTTTCTATTACATCTGCTCTTATGACATGAATTACAGGTCTCATTCCTTCCATGAAATCCTTGAGACCATATGAATTTTGGAAATCAGAATTTAGAAAGCTAATACGGTGCATGTCTATTACTCAATATTCCCAGTGGAGTATGGGGGCAATATCCCATAATCAAATTAACATTTCTGAAGTACCAAAATGTTGAATGTCAACACAAAATGAAAGAGGTTATAAATGAATTTGTATTGGGTCAGGTTTTGCAGCTGAATGAATCCTTAAAAATAAACACACCATTTAGTTTTCAGAGCTTTTGCATTTTGGAATTGTAGATCAAGAGCTATGCACTTAAAAAATTTCTTTGTGGCCAGTTCCCAAATCTCTTTCTTCAGTTCTAAATCTTTTGCTATGCTCTCATCTTATGTCCAGCAGACTTGCTATCATCTCAAACTCACCACACCTAAAATAAAAATTCTTTACTCTTCTTTCAGGGTATTTGTCAACACTTTCATGATTTCCCTATTACCAATAATGTTTTTAACTCCCTTCTCAATTTTATTAGTGTTACATGTTTGCAGCTCTTTCTTTGTATTACCACTGACATTGTTAGACTCCAAGTCCCTATCTTAAGGCAATAGTATGGTAACACAGAGTACTATTTACAGATACGTTATGCTATAAACTGTCACAATAAGAAAGTAAAATTACATGCTCACAATTTCATCTTATAAAAGTTCACACGTTGGCCGTGGAGACCAAAGTGGCAGGAGACTCACTGTCCTCCTCAGGCATGCCTGGGCCAAGGAGCTGGTTGCCTCCTTCTCTATCAGGGGCCTTGCTCTAATTCTGCCCATCGGCAGCCCTACACCAAATATGCTGCCATAATCAACCAGGTCACACACTACCACTACCCAGTGCCCATCCGAGATGATGGGCCCGCCACCCCCGGACCCTCAGGGTCCAAGCTTGAAGTGGGCTGAAGAAACTGTGAACATCTCCACTGACAGGGAGGAGGCCCCTTCCCCTGTGGCCCTCAATAAATATGAGAAAACTGAAAATAATATAAAATAAAATTAAAGTTCACACATTCTCTACAGAAATATTTCTAGGTTACCTTGATAGCTCACCTAAGCCTAATCCACTCACACTGGCATTTATTTTAGAACCTTAAAATGCTTATCAAGCTTGATCAAATAATCCTACTTCAAAAAAGTGTCCCTGCTCAGTGGTGAGAGCTCTCCTCTAGCAGACCTGAGGACAGACACAGTAGGCGAGGAGGAACACCAGCTCTAGTCTCACACTGATATTTTTATCAGATTCTACAGATGATACTACACACATGTTCAAATAACTACTAAAGGCAGATTTCATATAAAAAGAAAAACAAAAGATAAAGCTTTCATAAAGACTTGAGTAGGGTTCCTGAGAGAAAATAACTCCAAGGACCTATCCTAGTTAATGTCCAAAAGACATTCTAGTTAAATGGTTCTGAGCCTCTGGTCTAAAAGCTTTCTAATGTGAATTTTTAACCACCTACAGTGTACAGATGCTGCTGGGTCTATGTCTGTGAGAGTGAGTGAGCAAGAAAATTAGGAGAAAGCAAAGATGTACTGGAGTTACTTAAACTAAGAGCACAATGTGTAGAGCTAAGTGTTAACACAGCACATCATAAGGATGTGATCTACATCATGATTACATAAAAACGTTTCCTTTGGAAATTTCCATTGTACGTCTCACAAAATATCTGAGAAATGTCCTGTTTTGATTCATTTGAGGATGGGGGAATAATTTTGCTGAAATTAACATTTGATCTTTAATTTCAAGGCGTTTCCATTTTCTTTTTCTTTTTTTTAAAAAATATTTTATTTATTATTTTTAGAGAGAAGGGGAGGGAGGGAGGGAGAGAGGGAGAGAGACATCAATGTATGGTTGCCTCTCACCTGCCTCCAGCTACGGATCTGGCTGGAGGCCTGGCTTGCAACCTGGTTATGTGCCCTGACTGGGAATTGAACCAGTGACCTTTGGGTTCGCAGGCTGATGTCTATCCACTGAGCCATCAGCCAGGGTTCATTTTATTTCATGGATTGGTTTACAACCTTGTGACTAGGACTCTGTAACCTTTAGAACTTCACTTCAAGCTTGTTAACAGCTTTTTCTTTTCAGCAAAATGTTCGTACCATGGCAAAAGATGGTTAATGCTGTCTTATTAGCAATTATCAGATAAACGAGATGATAGAAATTATAGTTCAAAAAACATTTTTATCATGTGCTTAATAGCAGAAAACAATAAAAAAGAACTTTAAGAATTCATGAGGCCCTGGCTGCTGGTTCAGTGGATAGGCGCTGGCCTGCGAACTCAAAGGTCGCTAGTTCAATTCCCAGCCAGGGCACGTAACCAGGTTGCAAGCCAGGTCTCCAGCCAGATTTGTAACTGGAGGCAGGTGAAAGGCAACCATACATTGATGTCTCTCTCCCTCTGTGCCTTGCTCCCTTCCCCTTTCTCTGGAAATAATAAATAAAATCTTTTAAAAAAATGTTAAAAGAAAAAGAATTCATGAGCTGAGTAAAATGTCACTCTAAGGGATAGTGCTTCCGGAAAGAACACTTGATTTTCACACTGTCATACAGTTTTGTTTCTGTAGTCATTGGGGAGGAGGGGGTAAACTCTTGCATTAGTGGCAAGGCATACCAGCTGCAACTGTACTTCAACATTCTTAATACCTAAGATTCTGACACAACCTGGAGATGGAAGTGTGTCCATATATTCACATTAGCTAAGACTTGGTTCAACAATATTTTATAGAATTATTAAAAATATTAATTACTTAAACTGCTGTATTTTTTTACTTTTTCCTAATATAAAAGCTTTATTTATTTATTGGAATAAGTAGTTGAATGTTTTCTCAAACAACATAATCTACTCTAACCCATCCCTATTCCAAAGACATTGCCATTGTTGGTGCAGAGCTTACAATGGTAAAATCAGTGAATCCTACAGCAGAGATGCAAAGGTGGTAAAACATCATCTTGTTCACAATACAAATGATGTGAAACTGACATGTGAGGTCAAAGTGAATAAATATGTATATATCACAATTAGGGAAGGTGCATTCCATGGCTAAATTCCCTTCTTTAATGACATTCCTCAGTTGGATAACCTCCAATGGATAAACATCAGCAAAATATGAGATGCAAAAGTTACTCATAGTCTAACTGCTACATTTCAAACAAAAACCAGAAACAATGTGGTATCTAAAAGACGTTTACATTCTAGAAGATGACAATTAAAACAGGATGAGAAGACTGATTCTATCTTTGCAATAATCCAATTTTTTGGAAGTCTTAAAAATGATTTTGACAAAGAAAAAGAAGCACCGAATAAAGGAAGCAAAATGATTGCAACTGCTTAGAAATTTAAATCTATTAATAAATACCTTTAAAATGAGAATGAATAATAGATTGAGTTCTGGAAATTTTTCTCTTCTACCCACCCCTACCCCAAATCAATCTACTTTTCTGAAAAGAAGGATGTTGTACATCTGCTTGACAGGGCAGATCACAGTATGCCAATGTTTCTTTTTCCCCCAGTTGTCAATACAGAATTAATACAAGGCTGTTACTTGCCTTAACTTCAAGTTAAGAATGAAAAGATCTGAAGCCCTGGCCGGTGGCACAGTGGATAAGGTGCTGGCCTGCAAACTCAAAGGTCACTGGTTCGATTCTCAGCCAGGGCACATAACCAGGTTGCAAGCCAGGTCTCCAGCCAGGCTGGAGGCAGGTGAAGGCAACCATACATGGATATCTCTCTCTATCCATCTCCGCCTCTCTCCCTTCCCCACTCTCTAAAAATAGTAAAAATATCCATTTTCTATTTCTCAATAAAATGGGCTTCAGAGCAACTACCTGGAGAGCTTAATGTGGTCACTGTGCACTGGCAGTCCAGTGGTCACTGTGCACTAACAGTAATAGGCATTAGCTTATAGAGTGAGGCATGAGCAGAGAAAAGATGGGGGACAGGAAGAAGGGTGGGGGAGGGAGAGGGGCGGAGAGAGGATGAGAGGCAAAGAGGGGATTGGGCAAAGCTGCACCAAGAGCCTATTATACTCCCACATACAAGAAGGGCAAAACACATAGGAGTATTTCTTTGGACAGATGTGGGTCATGAGAAAGAAAAGAAAAATGTCCTGGAGCCATTTGAAACCCTGCCCAAGAGATTACCCAAGAGGGACGTTCTAACAGAGAATCTAGATGCAGTCATCCCTAAACTAAGATTGAAGGATGGGAGAAAAAAGATGGCGACAGAGTAGAGAGCAGTGCTGATAGTGTTCTCGAGTACCAGAGCAGCTAGAGGACAAGATAGGGAGTGTGAGACGTCTTCAGGACCCTAGGAATTGGAGTGGGCAGCATCTGGACACAGGGGAGCACAGCCCAGAGGCAGAGGAGACCAGCAGGACAGTAGGTGAGGCGTTCTTGACCGACCGGCCTGCGGGCCGAGGTCGGCTGTGGGCAGTGGCGGCTCTGCCCAGAGGGGTGCGTTTGACTGAGGCCAGCTTCCAGCTCCCTGGCGAATGGAAGTCTCAACAGTGAAGTGCGGGCGGCGAGGGCAAACACTGTAGGGAACGCGGAATTGAACTCTTGCAGGGGAGGGACTGTGTGAGAAACTGGCTCCGGCAACAGGGAAAGGTGGCTCCTTGCAGGGCTAGAGGTGGAGAAGAGTCCTGCAGGAAGCCGGAGCGGGGGAGCAGGGGAGCGGGGAAGTGCACCGGCCGGGGCGGCGAGAGGGCCGAAAAAGGTGCTGCTGGGCCACCAGGGAAACAGCAGCTAGAAGCCCCTGCGAGGGGGGAGGCCCAGCCCTGTGCAACCACACAGGCCCCCAGGCTCCACGGAAACTCCTAACGGCGAGCCGGGAACTAGTAGCAGGGTACCTGACCCGCCATTGCCAGAGACAAAGGCCACACCGCCCACGCCTGGGAGGGGCTCATCACAGAGGCCCACAAAGGACTACGAGGAGAGCTGGTTGGCTTGGAGGATTGGTGCCCACCCAGGAAGGGCGGGGCAGTGTAGGCAGACCCCGGACAGTGTTGACGCACAGGGGCAGCCTCCTCCTGGAAATGCAGGGGCGGGGCCAGTCATCATAGGGACCTGCGAAGTTGCGGGCTGCCCTGCGGGGGTGCTGGGTGCTCGTCACGGGTAGGAAACTCTGCCAGGAGTGGGAGGGGTCACCCTGCAGGCTCCAGAATACTGGCAGCCCTAAAACCCAGCCAGGCTGCAGAAGGCCCAGACTACCTGGGGGCAAACACTCAGAATCAGCCCTGACTGTGACAATCAAAGGCCCTGCCACGCGCCAAGACTGGCTAGAATATAGACTATAGACTGTAAAGTCCTGACCAAGAAAAAGAGGCAGCCTCAGGAAAGGGACTGCTGCCAATCTCAAGCACCTGAATTATACCGACAGCAATATGAACTATTAAACCCCAACATATCCTTTGCAAAAGTTACTCCTCCCATATTCTTAATCCACCCCATACCTCAATCCACCTAAATACCCAAGACCCTCCACCTACTCCTGATTTAAAGTCTACACACTCTGTGGCTACAACGCATTCCCAGTCCTCAATCTAAGTATTCCTCCCTTCCCCAGCCACCTAAACCCTTTTTGTATTCTTTTCTTCCTTCCTCTTTCTTTCTTTCTTTTTTCTTTTCCTTTTCTTCTGGTAAAGCCCACAGGTTCTGGCTCCACCTGGACCAATCAGAAATCATAAAGGGAAAACAGACACCTAAACCCTTTCTTTATTAATATTGATTTCTCTTTGTCTTGTGACTTTCTCCCCCCACCTTTTTTTTTCTTTCTTCCTTCTTTCTTTTCTCCCTGATAAACTCCACTGGTCCTGGCTCCACCTGGACCAAACAGAGACCATAAAGGGTAAACAGACACCTAAACCCTTTCTTTATTAATATTGATTTCTCTTTGTCTTGTGACTTTCTCCATTTTTTTCTTTCTTTCTTTTTTTTTTTCTTTTCTCTGCTAAAAGCCCTCAGGTCCAGGCTCCATCTGGACCAGTCAGGGATTATTAAAGGGTGAACAGCCATCTAAATCCTTTCTTCTTATTATTATCGTTTTTATTTCTTTTTTACTTTTGTATTTTTGTTTTGTTTTGTTGTTTGTTTTGGTTTTTTTTTTTTTTTTGGTTTGTTTTTGTTTTTTATTCTGCTAAAAGCCCACAGGCCCAGAATACAACCAGACAGCCCAAATAAAGGACACACCAAGAACAGCAAGTGGAGAAAATCTGGGAGACGGCAACATTGAACTCCACAAATCTCCTATCACAGAAGGTTGCTCAACAAAGGCAAGGAAGCAAAGCAGGTTAACTCAAGGAAAGAACATAAATAAATAAATAAATAAATAAAAAGCAAGAACAGACACCCAAAATGGGGGAAAAAAGAATCAGTCCATCACCAAAAGGAAAGGAAGAATCCCCAGAAAGAACACAAAATGAAACAGAGGCACCTGGAATTTCAGATAAGGAATTCAAAAGAATGATGATAGAGAAGCTCAGTGAGCTCAGCCACATCAAAGAAAACTGTAAACAACTCCAGGAGAACTACAAAGAACTCCAGGGAAATCACAAAGAACTCTAGGGAAGTTACAAGGAACATACTGAGAACTACAACAGCATGAAAAAAAAAACAAGGCAACTATCAATAAGTGCCAGGAGGAAATGAAGAATTTCTGAATTGAAGAATACAGTAGAAGGAATCAACAGTAGGCTAGAGGAAGCAGAGGACCGGATCAGTGACTTGGAGGATAATGTAGACAAATACTCCAAGACAGTACAAGAGAATAAAAAAAAGGCTGAATAAGACTGAAGAAGGATTAAGAGAGCTGCAGGACAACATGAAACATAACAACATCCGTATCATAGGGATACCAGGAGAAGAGAAACAAGGAATGGAAAACCTGTTCAAAAAAGTCATGATAGAAAATGTCCCTAACATGATGAGTCAAAACATTAATCCAGTTCAGGAAGCACAGAGGGTCCCAATGAGGATCAACCCAAACAGACCTACACCAAGGCACATTATTATTAAAATGGTTAATTTCAAAGACAGAGAGAATCCTAAAAGCATCAAGAGAGAAAAGACAAATAACATACAAAGGGGCTCCAATAAGGCTATCAAATGATTATTCAACAGAAACAATTCAAGCCAGAAGGGAATGGCAAAAAGTATTTCAAGTAATGGTAAACAAAGGCCTGCAATCAAGAATACTCTACCCAGCAAGGCTCTCATTCAAGATAGAAGGAGAAATAAGGAGCTTCCCAGACAAAAAAAGACTGAAAGAATACATCTCTACCAAACCAGCATTGCAAGAAATGCTAAAGGGTCTGCTATAAAAATAAGTAAACAAATAAAACAAAGAAACAGAGAGACAGAGGGGAGCAAAAAGGGGATGGATGTAATACAACAACAATAAAATTAAAAAAAAAAAAAAAGAAGAAACAGAGAAAGCCAAAGAGGAATACAGACACAAAGGGAGAAAATGGCGATGAATAAGTATCAATCAGTAATAACCTTAAATGTAAATGGATTAAATGCACCAATCAAATGACATAGGGTAGCCGAATGGATAAGACAACATGACCCACATATATGCTGTCTTCAAGAGACCCACCTCAGAACAAAAGATTGACACAGATTGAGAGTAAAGGGATGGAAAACTATAGATCAAGCAAATGGACACGAAAAAAAAGCTGGAGTAGCAATACTGATTTCAGGTAAAATAGATTTTACAATGAAGGCCATAAAAAGGGACAAAGATGGACATTTCATAATACTTAAGGGAACAATCTATCAAGAAGAAATAACTCTGATAAACATATACGCACCGGAGCATAGGAGCTCCGAAATATATAAGGAAAATCTTGGAAGACTTTAAGAAAGACAAAGACAGCAACACACTAATAATAGGGGATTTTAATACCCCACTATCAACAATGGACAGATCTTCCAAACAAAAAATCCCCAGAGATGTTGAGGCATTGAACAGCACTCCAGAGGAAATGGACCTAACTGATGTATAGAGTCTTTTACCCCAAAGAAGCAAAATACACATTCTTTTCAAATGCACATGGATCATTCTCCAAGACAGACCACATGGTATGTCACAAGACAAGCCCCCACAAATACAGGAAAATTGAAATCATACAAAGTATCTTCTCAGATCACAATGGCTTGAAAGTAGAAACCAATCTCAAGGGAAAAACCCAAAAATACTCTAACTCATGGAGACTGAATAACATGCTTTTAAGCAATGAAGGGGTCAACAATGAGATCAAAGATGAAATCAAAAAGTTCCTGGAAACAAATGACAATGAACACGCAACAGCCCAAAACTTATGGGATACGGCAAAGGCAGTTCTCAGGGGGAAATTTATAGCAATACAGGCCTTCCAAAAAAGGTTACAAGAAGTTTATAAAAGTGACCTAACCACAAAGCTGCAAGAACTAGAGGAGCAACAACAAAGCCCAGAGCAAGTAGAAGGAAGGAAATCATCAAGATCAGAGCAGAACTAAATAACTCAGAGATTCAAACTACAATTCGAAGAATCAACAGGTCCAGGAGCTGGTTCTTTGAAAAAATAAACAAAATTGACAAGCCCTTATCCAGACTCACCAAGAAAGAGAGAGAGAGGACCCAAATAAACAGAATCAGAACTGAAAGAGGGGAAATCACAACTGATACCTCAGAAATACAAAAGATTGTAAGAAATTACTACAAACAACTATATGACAACCTGGATGAAATGGACACATTTCTGGAAAGGTATAATCTACCAAAACTGAACCCAGAAGAAGTAGAAAGCCTGAATAGGCCAATAACAACTAGTGAAATTAAAGAAGTAATCCAAAATCTCCCAAAGCACAAAAGCCCTGGACCAGATGGCTACACAGGTGAATTTTATCAAACATTTCAAGAAGAACTAACTCCTATCCTCCTCAAACTATACCAAAAATTCAGGAAGAGGAAGACTCCCAAACTCTTTCTATGAGGCCAATATAATTCTAATCCCAAAACCAGGGCAAGATACAACTAAAAAAGAAAGCTACAGGCCAATATCTCTGATGAACATAGATGCTAACATTCTCAACAGAATATTGGCCAATCGGATTCAGCAGTATATTACAAAGATAATACACCATGATCAAGTGGGCTTCATCCCAGGGATGCAAGGATGGTACAACATTCGTAAATCAATAAATGTAATACACCACATCAACAAAATTAAAGAGAAAAACCATGATCATATCAATAGATGCTGAAAAAGCATTTGATAAAGTGCAGCAACCATTTATGATAAAAACCCTCAGCAAAATGGGAATAGAGGGAGCATACCTCAACATCATAAAGACCATCTATGAGAAACCTGAAGTCAACATCATACTTAACGGACAAAAGCTGAAAGCTTTCCCCCTAAGATCAGGAATGAGACAAGGCTGTCCACTTTCTCCACTTCTATTCAACATTGTCTTGCAAGTTCTAGCTATAGCCATCAGAGAAGAAAAAGGAATCAAAGGTATCCAAATTGGAAAGGAGGAAGTCAAACTGTCATTATTTGCAGATGACATGATAGTGTGCATACAAAACCCGATTGGCTCCACCAAAAATTTACTCAACCTAATAAGCAAATTTAGCAAAATAGCTGGGTATAAAGTCAATATACAGAAATCAAAAGCATTTTTGTATACCAATAATGAAACAACAGAAATAGAAGCGAAAAAACAAATCCCATTTAACATAGCAACAAGAAAAATAAAGTACCTAGGAATAAACTTAACTAAGGAGGTAAAAGACCTGTACGCAGAAAACTACAGAACAATGAAGAAAGAAATCAAGGAAGACACAAATAAATGGAAGCATATACCATGTTCGTGGATGGGAAGAATTAACATCATTAAAATGTCCATACTACCCAAAGCAATCTACATATTCAAT